>NW_004624793.1:2659354-2760122 GCF_000247695.1 Heterocephalus glaber
CTGGCCCCGCCCTGTCCGCTGGCCCCGCCCTGTCCGCTGGCCCCGCCCTGTCCGCTGGCCCCGCCCTTCCTGGCCCGGCTGCGTGGGCATCGCTCCCCCTCACCTAACCCAGCACGACCTCAGCCACATCCTCCACCGCTTCGCGGCTCCGCCTCCGGAGCCCCTCGGCAGGGCAGCGCTTGCTCCCACCCCGACTGCCCGAGCACCGCTCGCAGGGTCATTTCAACCAGTCAATTTTTGTATTGAATACATTACATAAAATCGTCATTTTTCTATTTCCGGTTATATCATCTTATAAACATTCATTAAAATATGCAATTTTTGGTCATCCTGTATTTAATAGTCGGACTGGTGAGTGTTTCTTATTCAGTCCCAGACTGGTGTCTCTGTGTTGTCCTTGGGGTAAATTTGCAGCCGATGCTAGAAAGAGAAGGGAAATCCGCACCAAGGGCAGCGTTCAGGGAGCAGCAAGGGCTCGCTCGCATTGCGCTTTTTCCATTTCCTGGGATTCGCCCAGAAAGGACGGGGTAGCAGGAGACTTGGGGATGACATATGGCCTCTAACCCTGCTGGAAAGGAGAATCCAGGCGTGAAACATGTGCAGGGCTTCAGAGTGGGCTGCTCTAGCTTCTGGGCCTTGGGCCTTCCCGGGGAGGTTCCCGCGATTCTAGGAGACGCATGTGGCTCCGGCCACTGGACATCTCAGGAGCAGCAGGTGCAACGCTGTAGGAGGAGAAGGTGGAAAATCAGCGCTGAGCAGAGCAGAGTTCAGTCGTGTGACCTCAGAGGCCACCTGGCAGTCCCGGGCCCGGCGCTCAGGGCCGGGTCAGCAGTGATGTTTGTGTGCTCCAGGCCGGGGAGAGAAGCTCCAAATGCTGCCAGGAACGACAGAACTGGGGGAAATCAAGTTGTGTGACACAGTTCAACCTATAATGCATATAATAACTTGCACATATTATATATAATATGCATATATATAAATTTAAAACTCATTGGTGCCCACACAGTGAGGATTTAGAACTTCAGTCAAGCCCTGATCTTTTTTATGCAGAAGAGTACTGTACCATGGTGTGCAGACCAGCTCCCTCAGGGCAGAAACAGCAGGCATGTTCCAGTCGGTTCACCGAGTGCGGAAATCCCTATAGCCTGCGCCCGGGGATGGTGCCCAGCCAGGGCTGGCAGCAAGCAGCTGGCCCAGAGCTGCAGAGTGAAATTCCTGCTGATGCCCCTTTTCCCTAAGGCTGTGTCTCACACCAGTGTGAGCACTCTCAAGAGGAGTCCAGGGCACCTTGGAGGTCTGGGGTAAATGTGATGTTTCCTAGCTTGTGACCTTCACCAGACGGTGGGCATTTGTAGCATTCCGATGTAAACAGAGCTATGACATGGAATAGGGTGCGAATTTCACACATATCTTTGGCGCTCAGCGTGTGATGATGAACTATGGCCATAATCACGGGGTCCGGAAATTTCTTTCCTGTTAAACAAACCAGATAAACTAAGACCTGGTGGAAAGGGTTCTCCTCCAGCCAATAAGACACACAGTGTTGCTAAGTGCAGCGTCATCGTTTATTTGCTTTACTGCAGAAATGGAGATAGGAAAGATATCATCCACTTGTCATCTGAGCCAGGGAGTCTGTCGGCAAACACTTAACTGGGACACCAGCTCGAATGTTCCCAGCGGAGCCAGGTGCTGAGTGCTGGGGCGACTCGGAGTGGGCCGGAGGGAGGGTCATTTCCTGTGTGAGCGTCTGTCACCGTGGCTGGGGCTCAGGGCCGGGTAAGACCTCTGAGGCGCTTGTGTATTCGCCTTCTGTCTGTGTGGGAAATGGGAAATTTTTATACTTTTGCAAAACAGAGAAAACAACTTGCAGCCCAGAATTTGTGCAGCTGATTTCAGTAGCTTTGATGCCTCCAGCATTTGCTGCTGTCTGGGGTGGAGGTGCCCTTGCCTCCCCTTGGGTGCTGACCCACAGAGCTCCCAACCAGGCCTCTCCTAGCTGGGGCCCTGACCTTTCACAGGTCATTAAGCCAATTGAATGGGTCACGAGCTGCATGTAAAAGGATGGGCCTGGCTGGACAGCCAGGGGCCCAGCGAGGTGCACCCCTGGGAGGTTGGGGTACTTGGCATTGGGTGTACGCATGGACAGCACGTGCTGCAGGGCTAGTGGAGGAGGAACGCTGTGTCTAGAGTTGAAACACTGCAGAGAGCACAGTCAGGTTGTCAATTTTTGATGTAGGTGCAACAGTTGTGAAAAAATGGGAGGCAAAAAATCCTAGGAAGATCTTGCGTCTCGAGTGCTTCCCAAGAGCTGAAGCAACTTAGACAGAAGCCAGCAAGAGTCTGAGCACAGCAGCATGGGTGATGCTGCAGTGCTGGCCTTAACCAGCAGGCACGGCCTTTAAGAAATCCCGCACCCCTGGAGAGCGTCAGGAGCATTCGCCCCCTTCCTCTGACCTGTCCTGATACTCACCAGGCCAGCTGAAGTCTGCCTCAACCTTTGCTGTGAGCTGTGGCAATGCCCCCCTTACTGGTGAACTGGAGGCACCGTCTTCCCTGAGGTCAGGAAGGGTCCCCAGGTGCTGCCCGAGGCAGCTCTGTGCTGCGTCTGCCAAGTGACGGGTGGAAACTGGACCTTGGTGATGCCAGGTGATGCCAGCTGTGTGTGGTGCAGCTCTGACGCTGTCCTATGGCTGGGGCACCTCTCTCCCCAGAGGAGGGCCGTAGGGAGAGCTGCGTGGTCCTGTTTTCCTCCTCGGCCAGGTGCAGGTTAGGCAGCTGTGAGCTCCTCCTGCTGATGGGCTCATAAGAAGCCAGTGCAGATGGCGTGAACCCTGCTCAGTGGCCACAGAGGTGCAGACCGAGGGGCAGAAAAGCACTGAGTGGGCACCATGTCCCTGCCCAGCAGGGCCAGGTGGCTGTGCCTGTGATGCCCAGGCTGCCGACAGGGAGAGGGACAGGAGTGATACCAGACCCTGCGTGGGCTGTGTTGGACCCACAGGAGCCCTGGCCAACAGTGAGAGTGGACACACACAGGCCAGGTGCTTCTGAAGTTAGGGACTGGCACATCCAGGGTGTGTTTGCTAGTGTGATCAGTTATCAAACAACTATTGTATTTATTAGATGTTGGCTATTAAATACACACATATTGGAAGACTAACAGAGTAAACTGAACTGGGGCCCTTACACCTTCCGGGGTATCTCAGTGTTGGCCACACTTACTTTGGAAGGATACTTGCTGAAGAATGAAAGCGTTAGGTTTTAGCCAGGCATGGTGGTACACGCTTGTGATACCAGTACTTGGGAGGCTGAGGCAGGAGGACCACAAGTTCCAGGCCAGTCTGAGCTACACTGTAAATTCAAGGTCAGCCTGGACTGCAGAGTGAGACCCTGCCTCAATCCACGCCCCCAAAAGAAAGCATTAGATTCTGTGGAAGCCCCTGTCCTTCCTTCTTGGCCCTTCCCAAATATTTTCAGTGATCATTTTTCCTGTTAAAGCGAGATGTTGACCACCCTGGGGCTCCCCCAGTGGCTACGGCCGGGCAGTGCGGCCCACGGCCCAGACCCAACACTGCCTGGGGAGCTGGATCATCTCAGCGGGGCTCTGGGTTCTTGGGCCAGTCTCGTCTGTCTGCTGCTGGCGCTGCCGTGCATGCCCCACTGCAGCTCGCCCCATCCAGGGGCCACCGGGGCACAGAGCCCTGCAGTCAGACGCCTTGGAGTTGGGGCCCTGAGACAGACCTGTCACAGAAGCAGGTGTGAAGATCCCGTCCTACAGATCCCTGTGACGAGGTAACTCTGCCAATGGTTGCTGAATTGGTTTTGAGGTGCGGGAGATGGAGTTCCCCAGGCTGAGGCAGGTGTGTGTCCCTCCCACGGACATGTCTGAGGCCAGGGGCGACGGGGAACTCACCTTTGTCACCTGCACAGAGGGCGAAAAGCATCCTGGGAAACGTGGGTCTATATGGTGCCTCAAGAGCATCACATTAAGTGAGATAAATCGGACACATGAGCTTCCATAAGGAGAAATGAATCAGAGTCAAATGAGATAGACAGTAGAGAACAGGGAGCTAGATCTTGCAGATGGGGAGGGATCTGGATTCGGAGGGAGCGGGGGAGGAGAGGAAGGGAGGGAGGGAGAAAAAGAAGGACGATGTCTCAGGTAATGCACCTGCCCCGGGGTGACTGGTCATGGAGTGCTGCAGATGTGCTAGCAGAATAGAAGTAAAAAAGCAAGTGATGGAGGAGTGAGCATGCACCAGCGAGGCGTGAGCCACTCTGGAATCCTGGGTTTCTGGGCCGGCTTTGCAGTAGGGTGTGGGATTTTGAATCCTGTCCCCCACAGCCCCAAATTCGTGGCCCCAGGCCTTCTGCACTGAGGGTCCCTCCCACCGTCGAGGCTGCAGACAGCGTGCAGGGAGGATGAGGCAAGGAAGCTGCGTCTGCTTGTTTTTCCTGGCTGTTGACCTGAAAGAAATCGGGGTCAAATGCTGAGTCTCTCCAGCAATTTCCAGGAAGATTTAGAGAGGCACATCAGCAGGAGCTGGGCCCCTGTGCGAGTCAGGCTGTGGTCACCGCTGCTACATGCCAGAGCAGGGAGAGTAAACATGCGTCCAATTAGTGGAAGCCATAAAAGGAGGCTCTGAAAACGTGTGTCTGAGGTCACCCGGCAGGAGCTCCTGGAGGAAGTGATAGTGGAAGTCTGAAGAGAGCAGTTTGGCCTGGAGGACTTTGACATCCTACCTCTCTCTTAAAGGAAGTCATCCAGAGGCTGTTAAGCATGCAGGGCTGCAGAGGCCGTGGACAATTAGCCCAGACGCTAGGACAGCAATCCCTGCCCACAGTCGGGACGCCTTGTCCTTCGAGGCTCCTTCGAGGACGTCTTGCCCTGGTTTTTCAGCTCCCTATCTAAATGTCACCTTGTCTGGAGGGCCGTCTCCTTTGGGCTGTGGGTTCTAACCCCTCCACCACCTGACAGCCACAGAGATGAGCAGAAACCTTGCTATTTGTCTCCTGGTTCCTTTGGGATGCAGTAGGGCACCAGCGTGTGCCCACGGGATATTCCACCCACTGCTGTGTTGCCAGACTTGAGGCGGGGCCCGGCTTAGAACAGGCTCACTGCCCGGGGAGCGACAGACACCTCTGCCTTCTTAGACACCATGGCTTGGCTTCTGGGGTGGTGGGTGGTGTCCGTGCGTGTTGCGTTCATGTTGCGTTCGAGGAATTTCTTTATGCCTCTGCAACATGTATATATATGGAACAGTGTGAAAGTAGACACTGAGCTGAGAACAAGGAGTGAGAGAGGTGGCTTCATTCTTGGAGGCAGAAGCATGTGTTTAACAAATTCCTTTCTAGGCCATCCTGAGACAGAAAACTGGAAGAGAACTCTGTTCGGACACATGCCTTGCCCTGCTGTATCAGGGCCTCCGGATGAATGGAGGGCTTTGCCACCAGTGCAAAATAATAGTCTTTCCCAGGTGCACATGCAGGGTTGCGAAAACGGACAGGCTTCTCTTGATCTAAAAAGTTCCCCTGTATTTTTCTAAGTCTTCAGCACATTCTACTGCTTATCTTACAAAAAGCACTTAAACTGATAAGAAAAAGCGGGTCAAGGCCTCAGCCACGGGCGGCTCACCTCGGGAGCAGCTGGAGCTTGCCTGACGGCGGATTCTCAGGGACAGCTAAGCCAGGACCCAGAGCGCGTGGTGCGCACTTGTCATACTACCTTGCTTTTCAGCACTAAGAAGAAAAATGTAGTTTTGGGAATGGAGGTAATCTTGGTATTTTGTCATGTTTCATAGCTGTCTGATGTTTTGCTCTCTGTAGAACTGAGAAACCCTGTGCAGACATAGTGCTCTGCTGGGCCCTCCACACACGAATCAATGCAATGAACGCACAGAAATGTGCAACTGAAAAGGGGATGTGAGCTTTGCTCAGCATTGTTCTTGGTTTTCCCTGTGTGCCGGAGCTCAGCTTGTTTCCCACTCAGACGGCTCTGCGGGACCCAGCGCTGCTCGTGTGCTGGATGCATCGTACCATTGAGGTTGGTCGACAGTGGCATCTTCTCTAAGTGCAACAGTCCCGGACATCCTCCTCGCCTCTGGGCCAGGGTCTACATTTCAGCTCAAAGAGCTGCTGTGGCTCCAGGAGGTTTATAATGAAGATTCTGGACAAATCGGGTTCAGCTTATTCAGCCAATGGCAAAGTTTAGGAACACAACAGATGAAGTAGAAGTGCTGCGATCCCCTGCATGGCAGTACAGAGATTTGTGGGCACCCAAGGATCTCCTCCCTCCCGACCTTGCCTCCCCCTCCAGCTGGATCTCAGGGGCTCACAGTCCGCCAGCTGCTTCCGGTACCTTGGGGCCCCTCCCCAGTTCATTTCCCAGACTCTCACTTGGTGTTTCCGTGGGCCGGGCTCAGTGGGCTGCAGACCTCCTTCCTTTCCCATGCTTGCCCAATGCTCCTTTTTTCCCTAGACAAAGCGGAGCGGGCTCTGCCAGCCCGGGGGTCTGCACTCTGCTGCTGCTCTCGTTGCTCCAGGTAGTTCGCTCACAGGAAGAGTAAACATCGCCTTTTCCCTGCTCGACCTGCTGCCTGCCCACGAGCGGAGTGCACCCCTCCCTTCCTGCTGGGTTACAGCCTCGCACTTGCCCTCGCCAGGCTGCTGTTGGCAGGACCTGGCTCCCGGGAGGGAGGCGGCCAGTGCTGCAGCTGCTGTCCTCGGCGCAGGGTCCGGAGCACTGATTCTGCAGAGGTGAGATCTGACATGGAGAACGCAACTGCACAGCATCTCTCATGGGTCTCACTGTCACAAACGGGTTGGTTTCTCTCTGACCTCATCCCTCACTCCAGCCATGCTGCCTGTGGCTCTTCGGGTGCGGGGGGCCCAGAGGCCCAGCATTTGGGACTCACTGGTGGCCCGGGAGCGGCCCAGCCCCAGACATGGATTATCTTGTTCTCCTTGGAAATTCGAGAGGCTGCAGGGCTGCTGGGTGTCTGTCGTCAGGTCAGAGGACACCAGGAGGGCTGGTGGCCAGCACGGGCGGGAGGCGGGCTCCCTGCAGGCCCATCGTCCACTTCCTGTGGTGTAAGCTCAGGGGCCTTTGGCTTTGGATCCAGGGCTCTCAGCCCCGGCTCCCTCCCCCTCCGGTGCACCGCTGGGTCTTGGGTGTCCGAGGCCCCAGTCCCCACTGTGGGGTGCCACTCCTGAGACCTAGGGGCCCGGCAGCCACCTCTTCCCGCTAAACCTCCGACCTCCCTGCAGTGGACACCCCTGCGACTGACAGGTCCCTCAGCTGGGTGGGGGGAGGTCCCTCCCGTCCCCTGGGCGCGGTGTCATCTTCCACCCTTTCGCTCCTCTCTCCCGACCCTGCCCCATCCTCAGGCTGAACCCTGGCCCAGCTGAGGACGGTCGGTGACAAGGTCATCAGACAATGCCCTGGCCCCTCCGCTCACCCCTCTTGAAGGCTCCACGGAGACACTCCGTGTTGCTTTTGCCGTTGCCGAATCTCACCTTCTGCCTCCTCTGGTCCCTTCTTCCTTCTTTCTTCTCCCTGTCTTAAGAAGCCAGTCACTTTCCACACCCTGCAGCCCTGCCCCTGCCCCTCAGGTCTCTGGCCTGCGTGGGCACTGCTAGCGGTGCTCAGGACCCCACCACCTTGGGGCGTACAGAGGCCTCACACATGTTCTTGATGCTAAAAACCTGGGCTGGGTCCTGGGGGTAGAAAAGAAACACCAGATGTGGACCATCCATCGTCCTCAGACACAGCCTTGCTAGCTCAGTTAGAAGCTTCGAATCCCGGAAGCTGAGCAGGCTGGGTGTACCAGGGCTGCCCGAGAGCAAGAGGCCAGAGCTGATGAGGAGATGGAGCACTTCCGGTGAGCCCTGGGCACTCCTGGGAGTCACTCCCACTTTGCCTCGGGTGGGGGTGGAGGTTTTCTTGGAGCTGCACCCATCTGGATGGGGCGAGGGAGCCGCCAGGTAAAGGGGCCTGGAGCAACAGGCTCTGGATGAGAAAGCTCGGGGCGGCTACAGCAGGCAGGCACCTCTGCCAGGAGAGCACCTGGGATCAGGTGTGCAGGGAGGGGTGGGGAGGATGCTAAGCCTCTGTGAGGACCCTGCTGACTGCAGGTGGACGGGGCCCAGACCACACCAGGTGAGGGCAGTGAAGGTCAGATGGGGGGTGGGGGGCTGGGCTTGACTCGGAAGCGTCCTGTGCTGGACTCTTGTGGGGATCGAAGCAGATTTGTGCAGGGAGAGGAGGAGCAGCTGATGGAGGTGCTGAGAGCGTTGCACGCTGTGCACGTGACACACTCACACATGCACACCACGCTTGGAAACGCACCATGCTGGGAAACAGAGCGATGCAGGTTCTGGGACAAACAGCGCCTGAGTGCCTCTCTGACCACCGGAACTCGGAAATCAGAGTAAGAAGGCACCGGGCCTGGGTTTCCACCAGGAGAGAGTGGAGCAAGTGAGACAGGGTGTGGAGCTCAGGGATGATCCTAACACACGACAAATGCCTCCCTCCCCCAGTCCAAATGTAAACGCACACACACTGCTACATCAGAAATTCAGTTTCCATGTGATTTATCGATTTATCGTTGGAACATCTGCCATTCTTTCCAAATTAAGCCTGCATCTCCAAGTTTTAGAAGGTTCTAAGCTTTCCTCGCGTGCAGAGTAGTCAGCTGTGAAAAGTGACTGTGTGAGCAGAGTTGATTTAAAGTCGATGGAAGCCTGCCACAGTAAACAGACGCTCTGGGTACAAGTCCAGTACACATGCTGGGTTTGTTGCCTGCCACGTTCTGAACAAAAGTTCTTCTTCATTTTTGTATCTTGCACGCACAATGGTGGCAATGTGGCCAAGGTCTTTGCTGGTTCCTGTGGTGGACTAGAGGCTGGCATCTGCCCCAAACCTTGCTCAGGGCTCTGAATGGTGCCCTGACCTCAGGGCTCTTGCATGGGCTGTGTTGTGGTTCAGGATGCAGGGCAGGTGGCTGTGGGGAGCGACCATGAACAGCAGCCTGTCCCCATAGCTGGAGAACACGTTAACCCCTGTGCTCTGCTAGGGTGGGCAGGAGAGTCCGGGTGGTTTCTGGGGTTCTTCACGTGTTTCTCAACCTGCAGTTTCCAGTTACCCGTGCACACCTGCACTCTTCACCTGTGGGTCTCACCTGGCCTCCACACCTGTGTTATCCGGACCCATCATTACCTCCACCCAGGGGAAGCTGCTCATGGGCCCTGCGGCCTAGGCTCCTCCTAATTCTCTCCACGAGCTAAAGTCCAATTCTGCCTTCAGTCCCATCCTGACGGAAGCCCCCGCTCCGAGGGCAGCGAGCTTTCTGCCGAACTCCCAGCATTTGCCTGAATCCCTTATGGCACTGGCCCTTGGCCAGCTGGGGTCCTCGTGTGGACACTTGCCTGTGCTCTCCTAGACTGCAAAGCACTGAGGCCAGACAGTCACAGGGTGCGCTCACTCAATAAGCCCGCATTTGGGGCACACTGCTGTCTCCCCAGCACACGGGCGTGTGCTTCCCTCCCCTGATTGCAGGCCCATGGGGATGAGTTCTGGAGGAGGAAGAGAGACAGTGAGCTACAGACACAATCACAACAAATGCTGGAAATCAGAAAACTCAGCCAGAGAAGAGGCAGGGAACACGCTGGGCATGGGGCCTGCAGTTCCTTGGGATGGCCACCATTCAGGGACAGAGAGAGGTCAGCAGCCAGGTTTTTGCCTCACGTGACCGCTGTGCAGGGTTACTATGTGGGCATATGTGGCTGGAAGTTCGTTTACAAATAACGTGTGTGTGGGCTTTGAACATAATTTAACTGCATAGCCCTACATTATAACTCTCCTAGAGATAATGAATTAATTGAACAAAGAAGTGGAGGTTTGATTACAAAAGGGAGATTTATAAACCCACAGTGGGTGCCTGTGAATACCTCTTATTTCCAACCACAGATCAGCGCACCTGACTCTGGTCTACTGAGCACATCTGGGTGGAGCCTCCCTTTCAGCTCTCTCATCTGTATCTAGTCCATCTCTATGTTGTTTGCTGTTCTAGCCCCATTAATCTCCTCCCTGACTTTCCGCTTTAACTTGCTTCAGTCTTTAAGGTGACTAATTGGTGCGTTAAGAAACAACATTTATAACACTTGTGTTGCTGATCCGTAGTTAAAAGCATACAGAGTTTATTTAGATTTGGGAATACAGGAAGCCGTAATTTAGATAATTGTAGATTCCCAAGCAGTTGTAAAAAGTAACACAGAGAGACACCACGTGCTCCTTACCTGGATTCCCCGTGGTGGCACCTTGCGAAGCTACAGTACATGCATGGTACATGCACAGCACGAGTGGAGTTCACGTGGAGACACTGACATGCCCGCCAGTCTGATTCAGATCCCCCAGTTGTTCCTGTGCTTCTGCGCTTGTGTGCATGTGTGTGTGCGTGGATTATGCTCTGTCTGGTTCTGTCACCTGTGCAGGTTCGTGTCCCCACCGCAGCAGAGGTGCTGAGCACTACACTCTCTCCCTCCCACCCGGCTTCCTCCGTGCTTCAGTCTGGAACCCTGTGTCTGCTATTGCTAAGATGTTGTCATTTAAGAAATATTGTGAAAATGGAAAAGGTATGTAACCTTTTGGAATTGGATTTCTTCCCCTAGCTCTAATTTTCTGCCTGTGGGAAGGTGACTGGATCCGGGGGTGTCAGAGTGGGGCTCGGGGTGAAGAGGGGTCACCGAGCCTGACCCAGAAGTGCATCTTCCTCCCCGCCCCTTCCTTCACTCTCTGCTTCCCCTCCACCTTGGCATGAGTGCCGCCCGCCTCTGCACCCCCTGTGCCGTGATGTTGCTTTGGAGCCAGCTGACCAAGGACTGAAACAGGAGCCAAAATAAACCTCTCCTCCTTTGAGTTGCAGGTGCAGCTCCCTGGGACAGTGTCCTGGCAGTGGGAGCAGAGACTCAGCCGGCTTCTGAGGGGCCCGGGCTGGAGGCGCCACCTGTCCGCCTGTCTGGCTGTGGGGCACTGGCTGGTTACAGTTTGGGGCTGTTAGGAATGAAGCTACCATGTGCACCCTCACTCGGTGCTTAGCGCAACACAAAGATTTCCACGGTCACTTTTGACCAAGGCCTGAATTTGAGTGCTGGCCTAACATCTTCCGCCTGGAATCCCAGAGGTCGGTAGGGTTTGTGATCCTGGCACGTCCGACACCTTCTGCTTCTCTGTCGGTCCACCTGAGAACCGCTGCCGTGGGGGATGCAGGCGATGCACTTGTCCACTGTGCCCCGGCCTTCCCTCCTGGAATGGCTGAAGTTGCCGCCCTGCCTTCCCCATTGGATGGCTCTTCTCGGGCCGGACTCTCTTCTCAGTGTCCGGCCAGTGTGGCCTCCTGCCCAGGAGCTGTGGGGCTGGGCTCCCCGGCTGCTTCCTCTCTGCGTCCACTGCCTCTGTCCCTGCAGCGCGGATGTCAGGGTTCTCTCCACCTCCTCCCCTAAATCAGGCACATCCCTTTCTAAGATGCCAGCTGCCATTTCTATGGCTTCCGACCTCCGCCCTGGCTCCCAGCCCCACCAACGTGCACCCTTGCTTACCTCCAACATCAGCCAGCATCGCGAGCTGTCCTCTGGCCTGACAGGCACAGCCCGGTCCCCACAACCCAGCCCTGCATGTGAGAGTCACGCGGTGCTTCTGTCTTGTCTCCTCTCCGGCAGCCTGGCCAGTGCCACCAGTCTGTGCGCCTCGCTGGTCCTCGGAAGGATGTCGCCTCTAACTCCCGACTGGTGCTGTGAGGTTTCCCGAAATCCAGCGTGGGGCGGCCAGGGTGTCCCCATGAGCTGTGGCACGTGGGACAGGGCTGAATGCTTTTGCCCTAGGTCTTCTTCGGCCGATCCCCTCCAATGTTTATGTTTAGCTAACACCTTTGGAAACACTCTTCACACACTCACCTGAGCACCTCGGAAACACTTAACCCTCGAGGCCCCAAAGCTGCACATCCGTTGCCATCCCTGTTCTGCAGAGGCAGAGCGAGGCTGACAGTGTAGGCCAGCTCCTCCCACCGCAGTCCTGCGTGGAGCCATGGGTGGCAATCGCTGCTCTCTGCCTCCTTCAGGCTTCCTTTTTGTTTTGTGGTGCTGGGGACCGAACAGGCAGAGCACACACCCCGGCCCCCAGTCCCCAAGCTCCACACCACCCAAGGTCCACCCAGCCCAACTGTGTGGGTCTTTTTAACTGCCAACCATCTCCAAACTCATAACAAAAACAGAACTCAAAGTTGCAGAGGACAGATTAGCTGTAGGTGGCTGGAGTGTGCACTGCCCAGTGTCCAGCACAGACTCACACCTAGCTCCATGTTTTGGGGTGCCACAGGAGCACCTCAGGGGCTTGGTCTCTGTCACCCTTAGGCTTTCCTTTGATGCTTTTGTGTGGAGAAGCCCAGAGAGTCACAGGCCTTATTGGTCAGGCAGGCTTTGCCGTGCTCTGTGTGATGCCCTGAAGGTGTGAGGAAGGGTTGCTTCCTGGACTCATCAGCCGGCTGTGCTGGACCCTGGGACAGTGGTTAACCCAGTGGGCACTAGAGCCGTGGCACCTGAGTTAAGCCCCAATGCTGGGGGCACCCCTGTGCGAACGGGTGGCCACTACTGGGGGACTTGGCTCACAGCACTGGCAGACCCATTACCCCCATGCCCACGGCGGGCATCACAGGAGCAACACCAGCTGCCAAATGAAGGCAATAACAAGGAGTCTGCAGTTTCCCAAGAGTATTCGCAGTTGTTTCCCACTGCTTACCCCACATACTATGATGTCTTTCATTATTATGTTTGCAATCACAAAGCAGTTGCCACTTCCTGTCAGCGTGCTAAGAGGAGCCTGTGGAATTGCAGTGTTGGTCTTCACCAAAACATCTGGCCTTCAGGGGGCAGCTGGGACTCCTGAGAGAGGGGTGTGGGGCCGCAGCTGGGGGGCACTGTGGTCTTCATTAACCCTGTCCGACCCTGGGCCAGAGGCCCAGTGTGTGCTGGGAGCCATCCGGAAACAGTTTCGCCCAGTGACATGCGTGAATCCTCCCATGAGCCAGCTGGCCACAGAGCTCTGCAGCAGACCCTGTGCCTCTCCTGGTGCCACCTGAGCTCACTCTCTCGGCTGTGCTCAGTGGGCCCATCCTGTGCCAGGCTCATGGATGATGACACTGGCCTTGTTGTCGGGGCTCGTGTCCTGGAGCAGGAGTCAGGCCTGTGATTGACGCCCTGGAGAAGCCAGGAAGCTCCCACGGTCCCGGAAGCCAGGGCCTGGAAGGAAATCATCCCCGGCCCAGTCTCCTGCACGGCCTTTCGGCTGTCAGCTGCCCATCCTGGAGCCTCTGCCCCAACTCACCCGGCTCCCTCTGTGTGTCAGGGACGAAGGGCCTCAGGGGAGAGACGGTGACTGAGGCCATCAGACCCCCGGTGAAGGGAGGGCCCCTTCCTGGCGATCGACACTGGGACCGAGAGCTCAGAGGTCCCCGCGTGTGAGGAGCTTTGCAGCCTCCACTTAATTCTAGGTGAGTCTCCAGTTTATCCTGGGAGACACTGTGGCCGTGACTGACTCAGCTTGTATTTTTGACATTTCTCTAATGTGACAGGCAATTGTGAGGTCTCGGGACTGAGGGGATGGGACAAAGAATCAGTCCAAGATTGCGGGGCTGTAGTGACTGACTGGCTGACCGGTGATTCGTCCTCACCTGGCCCAACTTTGAGGGACCACGGGCAGCAGAGTGGAAGGAGTCGCCACTTGCTGCCTTTGTGGGTGACCGGTTGGGGACTGGCCTCTCTGGGAGGCCACACACGGGTCAACAGGGCCAGTGCCCCAGCAGCCTCAGCCTGGGCGGAGCTCAGGGAGTTGAAGGGGGAGAGGCGGAGGTCAGGGAGGCGCAGGCTCTCGGGGGCCAAAGGACGGGCGGAGGCAGACGCTTCTCCTCTGTCTTGGTTTAGGTTTGATGTCTCCCCGATACCTCATGCACCCATGGGGGACCTCGGGAGGAGCCTGGGTTCTGGGATTTTTAGCTGACGGCGGCGAGGAGGCGGGGCCTGCGAGGGCGGGGCCTGGCGCGGAGGTCGGGGGCGGGGCCTGGGAGGGTCCTCTCCTCCCGCCCCTCCCTTCTCCCGGCTTCCTGCCCTCTGTGCCCTGAGCAGCTCTGCTTCCCAGGCCCCTGCCGTCCTGCCTCGGAGCCGGGCGCCGTGGACTGAAACGTGAGCCACTGTAAACCTTGTTCCTTTAAGTTTTAGGTCTCGAGCATTGTGTCTCAGTGAAGAGAGAGTGAAGAGGGCAGCCTCTATGCCTTTCTTGGTTCCCAAGCAATTAGGAAATAGAATTTTTTCTCAACCTTGATGAAAGGAGTGCTTGGGGACCTGGGCCCAGCCCCGATGTCCTCAGACCTGGGGACACTGGAGCCCGAAGCCAGTTCCCTGGTTAGGAAACCCAGGCCTCCCCCGGGCAGCGGAGCAGAAGCCCCCCGGGACCGGCTAAGTGAAAACACATTTCACTGCGTTGGGCTTTGTTACGAAACTTGGCTGGTTTCCAGGCCAGCGTTACCAGGCTGAGGAGCCCTGACCAAGTTGGCAGTTCTTCCTGGTGCCACTCAGTTCCGCCAGAATTAGCTGGTTCAGCGACGACGCCATCTCCAAGAGGGCCACGTGGGTGAGCGGGAAACTGGGAGAGCCGGGTCCCCTGGAAAGTGTAACTGTGACAACAGGCGCTGGTCCAGCTCTGGGCCCTTTGCCCCAGCAGCGGTGCTTGCCTGCCTAACTGGGTGGCAGGGACTCGGGCTCCTTCCTGCTCTATCTGCCGCCGCCCCCAGAACCTCGGCCATGACGGCTGGAAGATGCAAGCACATGTTGCCATGGGTACCACGCAAGGTGTGCAGGCCAGTGGTTCCCACCCAGGCCCCCAGCCGGGCAGCCATCACTGGGACCTGATTTCAGGTGTTTGTGTCATCCCACCTATTGGCGTCACTCTGCCTTCTCTCCCCTCAGCCCCTGTCACCACAGATCACTGCTGCTTCTGACTTGGTGTCCTGAGGACATCACAGAAACGGACTTGTGCTGTGCGTGGAGCCTTTGTGCCTGGCTGCGTCCACTCCACATGTTCCAAGGTCCATCCCTGAGGTAGCATGTGCCTCTGCTCTTCTTTTTATGGCTGAGTAGTATTCCGTTTACAGACTGAACCACATCGGGTTCCTTCACTGCATTATAAAAGGAATTTTCAAACTACCCAGAGCAACATGCTGTCTCTGCATCCACGAGCCCTGACAGGGTGACGGCAGGGATATTGGTTGCCTGCTAATTCCTGTGTTTCCTCAGTGACTTCCTTCCAGCCTTGCAGATCTTGTCTCCTGGCTCTCGTTCCCCTGTGCCTCACTCGTGGCTGTGCCGAGCCCAGGGACGGGAGAGCTCTGTGGGGCATCTGGGGACTGGACTCCTCAGTACCAGGCACTGTCTCCGCACCGGAAGCAGGATGTCCTGGACTCACTGGGGAGCAGGTGTTCCCTGGCTGGATCTTGGGGGCCCAGGCATCTCCCTAGTCAGGGGCCCATGTTTGGGGTACAGGTGGGGTACAGGCTGGCTGGGAGCCAATCAGACTTCTGTAGCTGGTTGTCTTTCAGACACAGCCTGCGAGCCCTAGGATTGAGTCCTCCCTCCTTCCCTGGCTCAGGAGTCTCCACTCTCTGCTGTCCCAAGGGCCCACACCTGGGTAACCCTCAGGGGACAAGCCTGCCCCCCAAAACTAGGGACACCAGCAGGCCAGCGATGCACCCTGGCCATGCCTTCTCCTGACCTCTAGGCGAAGGTCCATCACTGCTGGGCAGAGACCCAGCCAAGCCCAGGCCACTGAGTCCCTGGGGCTCCCTGGAGGGCACAGCCTCAGGTGAGGTGCAGACCAGGCTGAGTCCCCAGTGCGAGCTGGCCTTCGTGATGCCCCTCAGCCTCTCCTGGCTCTCTGGGGCACAGCACGGAGGCTGCAGGGACCCCTGGCTGCTGTGCCTCTGAGCCGCTTCCCAACAGCGGGGATGATGGGCCACCTTGTGAGAGGGCAGAGGACGGGGGCGCACCCACCCTGCTTGGTGACAGAGGTGCTGCAGGCCCTGGCTGGCCTTGGGCGGCCCTGGAAGGTGCTTTCTGCCGCCATGTAGGATGTGAACTTCCCACTCCATCCCGGCTTATTTTGGGATCTGAGGCTCACAAAGGTCACGGGAGCTTGGGTCTGGCCAGACATGGACGCTCCTGCCAGCCCACCTGGGACACCGCCTGGTTGGGAGGGGAGAGGACAGCGGACCACAGGCTGCTGCTGACCCGTGCTGTGGTGAGATGGGCGAGGCAGTGCCGGCCACACCTGCCCACCGGGACAGGCTCGAGGCCCTGGAGCAGGCAGCTGTGCTGTGCGCTTGGTCACTTCAGCTGGAGGCTCAAGGCGCCTCATGGGCAGCTCTGCAGGAGCCCGTTTGGCCAGGGCAGAATGGGCGAGCAGTGGGCACACTTGAGAAGCAGGGACATTCTCCAGGCCACCAGGAGCAGCGGCCAACGTGGGCAGCCACCTTGTGAGTCTCCCAGCCAGAGCCAGAGGGGAGCGGCTCTGCCCTCGTCGCCCTCCAGGGCCAGGCGGCCAGGAGGCAGTGGTGCAGGCTGTTCCATGCCAGCGTGAGTCATCACCCTCTCTGTGCCCTCACTGGGTTCGGGACTGCAGAGCCTCCTGGCCCCTCACAGGGCTGCAGTCCAGGGTGGGGAGAGCTCCTCCCCACAAGGCTTCTCCCCAGGGCTGGCGAGGCAGAGGGGTGACCTGCCCTCCCCGCGGTGGCTCAGTGGCCCCGCCCTCCACCTGCTCAGCGTGGGGAAGAGGGTGTCCCCAACTCCCTGCGGACCCCCAGTATCATTAGTATCTGAGTTATGGCCTTTGTAGCCACAGCCCTGGAAGATGGCATCCAAATACTTCTCCTACCAGCGGGGCCTCATGTTCCCAACAACTTGAAGCCATTTGGAAAAATATCAAAAGAAAAACCGAGCGACAGGAAGGTTTCTAACAGGGCAAGCTCAGGTGACCCGGAGGGACCCCTCCTTCCATGGTTAAAGGCCTTGGCACGGAGTGGAGTGCTGCCCTCCTTTTGGGACTCCCTTTGGTGAAGGGGATATTTTCAAAGAAGGGTTCACCTTTGTTTTTCAAAGCAATTTATTCCCATTCTCTCTAAAGCAGATGTCTAGAGACGTTTATCACATTTGTGCTTCTAGTGGGAAACAATTATATTTTTGACTTGGTGGATTATTTTTTTTAACCCTCAGAAGCTGCTCCTTTATTCCCTAATGTAAAATTCTAGCTTCAAAGTAAATTCCTAGGCAGTTGGCACCAAATAAGGCAGCGAACCTCACACAGCCCGGATCTGGGCCCAGGCAGGCATTCCTGGCATAGCCCAGCTCTGCCCCAGGGCTCTTAGCAACGCCAGCCTTTTGAATCTGCTTAAAACTATTAAGAAGTAATTAAGTAGTTAAAGGGTCTTTTCCAGCCGGGCCGGATTCGGGAGGTGGGCTAAAGAAAACAAACGAATAGCCAGGCTGTCTTCCTTTTAGCTGACCTTGCACGCTAATAAATTCATCCTGTATTTTTCTGCTACTGCCAATTTATGGCCCACAGGAAACTAATCTTGTTCAATCATTGGCTTCCTGTGCTTAGGTCCTAAATAGAGCCAAATGGATTTGGTGGCGGAAGAGCTCCCCGCCGTTCCTGTGGGGGTGCGGAGCCTCGCAGGGTCTGATCACCCGCGTGTGCTTATTGACTCTGACGGCAGAATTACGTTCTCCTTTTGGGCCCCCTGCACTTAAGAACAGAAAATGAAAAACAATCCTGGGAACAATGCCTACCGCAGTGCCGGACAGTGAGAGGCGGGTTGGGACCGCTGTAGATGGACCCAGGCCCTGGGGATTCGGGCAGGGCCACACTGGGGCTGGCACTCAGGAAGGCTTTGAGGAGGAGGATGCACCTGCTCTGTGATGGAAGAAAATGTGCACCAAGGTGCAGATTTGGTCCTGAGCCAGGGAGAGGTGGTTCTCTTTCCAAAGCCAGATGCATGACTTGGAGGGGAGGAGGGAGGAAGGACAGAGAGCCCCATTTGTTGAGTCACTGCTTACAAGGAGTAGAGATGGGCTTGGATGAAAAGATGGAAAGTTAGCAGGTATGGCAGTGCAGGCCTGTAATCCCAGCACGTGGGGAGGCTGACGCAGGAAGACTGCGAGTTCGAGTCCAGCCTGGGCAAGTTAGTGACTTAGCAAGACCCTGTCTCAAAATTGAACAATAGCAGCAAAACATTTAAAAAGAGATCTGGGAATTGTAGCTTGGTGTGAAGGCTGTGAGTTCAGTCCCCAGTCCAGTATTGTAAAAAACAAAAGAAGCAAGACAAAAACAAACAGAATCACAAAGGCAGGAGAGCCACGTGATCCCTTCCAGGCCCGCAAATATTACAGACAACCAACCTGGGGAACCTGTCTGTGCTCTAGACAGCCCGGAATTACTGGAAGTACCTAACCTCTGACAGGCGTCTGGTCCCCCAGTCTGGCTGCTCTCAGTGCTGGATGCGTCTTGGTCCCAACCAATTTCCTCAGAGGAGCTTCCCACCCCAGGGATCAGCGGTTGGGAACAGGGTCTGCTTCGAGTTGCTCCAGGCTTGCAATGGAAATGAAGCTGTCCAAGGAAAGGTTGGACAAGCCACGCTGACCAAGAGATGGGGTGAGGTCAGCCAAGGCCCTGAGTGACCAAGTGACCATAGCAGGGTTGGCAGAGGAGACCTAGGTCCCACTGGACATGGTGGGGCAGCACTTGGTGAAGCGTCAGGCCTCTGGGTTTCCTAGGGCTCTGTGGGGCTGCCTGGGCTCAGCAGTGGGGTTGTGAGGCTACACAGTCCCGCGAGGCATCTAGTTATTGGGGCCTCTGTTGCCAGTGGACGCAGAGGTTGGCCCTGATGTCTCCAGGGAGGGAGACAAAGGTTGAGGGGGTCTTGGCTTCCCCTGGGTCCGGGTGAGTCTCTCCAAGTGGGTGTGTCAGTCACTGTCCGGAGAATCTGGCCCAGGCTGGGGATTATGAGCACAAAAGGAGAGAGAGATGCCTGGAGTAGGTGGCCTGGACCCCATCAGTTTATTTAGAAAGGTTATTATGGCAGCAGAGCAGCTGCATGGCTGACATCAGCCGCAGGGAGATGTCACTCAAACAGCCTCTGAACAGCCCTGATTCTGCGTGGGGCTGGACAGGAGGGCTACGTGTGTGTGAAGGGCTGGACAAGGGTGACTGGAAGTGGCCACCAAGTGCCCCAGGAAGGGACTTTGCCCCTTGTTCATGCAAAGGCAGCTCCACCTCACCCCCAGAGTGGCTGGGGCCCCTCTTCACACCTGGGTCCTCCCAGCGGTTAATAGAACCACATCCCTCTTGTGCTGGCCTCTGCATCAAGTGTTTGAGCCCAAACAGGAAGCAGAAAGGTCCAGCATGAGGCTGTGTCCACCTGCCTGCTGCAGGGGACCAGGGACAGGGCCCTGGGGAGGCACAGGGCCGCCTTCCCACAGAGCAGGCACTCTGACTCTGGGCTCCTGGGCTGTGGATGTGGACACGCAGGGTCCCTCGGGAAGATCTTAGCTGGTCACCTCACTTTCTGCCCCAGCCTGGTGAGCATGGGGACCCTGTCCCTGAAGCATTGCAGGCACGGTGGACGTGATGGGCAGGCTCTGCTGCTTCTGCTGCCTTCTGCAGCCCAGCTCAGATCACCTTGGTCATGGGGAAGCTGGGCGGCAGACCCAGGTCACAGCCAGGCAGGGGACTCATGGGGAGCACACCTGGGCTCCCCGTGATGTCTGCACTAACACACACTGCCACATTGCCAGAGTGAGACTCCCTGTACCACCGTGAGAGGCGGGCACCACAGTGGTCCTGCTGAATCCAGGAGCTTGTCCTTGGGCCTGGACATTTTCCTGGCTCAGATGTTTGAAGCAAAAAGCGCCCCAAACAAGGGGGCCTAACAGGAGCCCCCTGCTGGAAGCTGGGACTCTTTCTGCTCCCACAGAGGACTCTGAAGTGTCAGCTCCTCTCCCAAGGGCTCTGAGGGACTGGGCAAGGGGATGGTGCTGTCTGCTCCCAGAAAGTGAAGAAACTGTTCAGGAAATCCCAGCTAGCAAGCACTGCAGGTTGGACAGGAACATTTCCTGCTGCCTTGGACACTTAAACATACCTCAGCAGGAGTGACTGAAATATACTGGGAATGTCTAAAGAAATTTATTACGGCAAAAGTCACACTGCCATGAATCCCCTCAAAATCCTCCCCTCACTTTGAACACAACCAACCCATCATCCTTCCCACATCCTGAAGCAGCTCTGGAGTCCTCTTTCATCAGTGTCTTATGGGGTGTGATCAAAAATGCAGTGGCTGCTGCCGAGCACCATCCAAGGGAAAGGCAGCTCCTAAGAACACGACGCTGTGTCCTTGTCCACCTTATTCACCGGATCTGGCACTGTGTAACTCCTGGCTCCTCCCCGAAGTCAGAATGACTGTGAAAGGGGAACATTTTGAATCCATTTGGGGCATTGAGGCAGCCAGGGCAGTGCAACTGAAGACCCTCAGGAAAGAGGGCTCCAGAGTGGCTGCAGGAAGCGGCGAGGACGGTGGGATGCGTGAGTCCAAAGTGAAGGAATTGGCGGAAGTGTGTCTTTTCCTCTACTAAACTTTCAAAATTTTGAGTCGCTGTATTTTTGGCCACATGACCTAAGTTGTACTGAGACTCGTTCACGTCACTTTAGCCACAGAGCTCTCCTCTAAGCAAGGTGGTGCAGTGACTGCAGATTCTCACTCTCTGGGGGCAGCTGAGCCCTGGGCCAGTGAAGCGCATTTGAGAGAGGGTAGAATCTGGTTCCCAGCGGCAGGGAAGGGCAGGAGAGTGCAACGGACCCGGAAATCCTGGCAGGGGGAGCAAGGCCACAGCAGCATGGAGGCAGAGCAGCATTCACCGTGTGTTACACAGCCAGGAGGAGGGAGGCTGACTGATCCCGACGTGAAGAGGGGATGCCTGCTCCAGCCGGGACAAATGCTGATTGCCCTGTTTTGATCATTATTTATTGTACATGTGCTAAAGTACCACACCAGGCCCCATAAATACGTGCAATTATTAACACTGAATAAAATTTTAAAAAACAGATCTGGAAGGCAGTGGAGTGCAGGCCTGGAGAGCAGCTGCCTGGGACACACTGAGCACCTTGGTGACCTCTGAGCTGGGGACCAGGAGGAGGATGGCCAAGCCCAGCTCCCTCTCCGCTTGCTCCTTGGCCACAGAATAACTGCAGCCTGTGCACGAGTCTTGGCAGTGATGGGGGGTGGAGGGACTGTGGCCAGTGACTCTGCCTTCCTGGCCTTGGCGCTCCTGGCCCTGGCGTGGGCTGCTGATGTCATTCCGTGCTGTGGTGGCTCTGATGACCTCACAGCCGGCGTATGGCATGCTCCGGGGACTCGCAGCGCGTCAGTGGCAGCTGGGGCTGTGTCCAGCACTGCTGTCCTCCCTGTACCGGGAGCTCTGATATCCGTGTCAGCTGTTGGCCTGGCTCCTAGGACAGACCTTTCCTGCTCCTCTCTGCCAGAGCCATTTGGCCTTTCCACCCACTCCGCTGGCAGCCAGTGGAGGTCATCGTGGACCTCACTGCCCTGTCTTTAGGACACCGGCCAGCTGTGCAGTTCCATCACCAGGCGCTGGGCTGGCTGTAGAGAGCTTCCCTGCCTCAGCCCAGCTGGGTTCGTGTGACAGGAGCACTTGGGGTCACAGCCACTGGGCACAGAGCCCAAGGGTGCCCAGCGGGTGCTGGCTGTGTGTGGCATGGGCTCGGGCCCACCCTCCCTTCTCGCATCAGGCAGGGGCTGAGAAAGTCTGAGCTGTGCTTGTTTTTAGCAGAGGCGAACTCGCTTTCAGAGAAGTTGCAACTACGATGCAGTAACTTTCCCCCGAACTTTTGAGAACGACGATGCCCTCAGCAGCCGGGGCGCTTAGTGCCTCTTCATGGCACGTGTATGCTAAAAACCACAGCAGAAGCCATGCAGTTAGGGCATCAGCAGGACACGTGACTGCCGCCTCGGCTTCAGACCCGTTTCCATCTGGCTCCAGATGCCCTTTAGCAGCAGAAGGATCCACCCGGGAGGCCGATGCTGCAGTGAGCTGCCACAGCGCGTGCAGCTCCAGTGGGCTGGCAGGGACCCCACTCTCTGCCTTCCTGGCCTCCACTCTGAAGCCACAGGGCACAGAAGCTGATGCAGTCCTTCCACTCGGATGGCTGGAGGCTTCCTGGTGACGGGTTCAAGCCCAGCGCCTCTGGGCAGGGAGCCTGGGGTGACCCGGGACCTCGGGAGGCTGGATGTGATGTGCCCAGGGATGAGTGGGTGCCAGGTACCTCCCCTCTTCTCCCTTGGAGAAGCACCAAGTCTGAGGGGTAACTGGAAAAAATGGGCATGTTCAGATTCAACCATCAGCACAGTGAGAGGACGCCAGCGCTGCTTCAGAAAGTGGGGAGAGCCCGGGGAGGGTGTGTGCTAGGTGAGGCCCTTCCGAGGGACGCCTGGCATTGCAACTCCCCGGCACCAGCCTGCTCCTGCCTCCCGGATCTCAGATGGGCTGGGGGGACCCAGCACCTCCCTTCAACATCACCTCGGGAGGATAGAGCTGCAGCGCACATTGCCTCACTTCAACAGGAAGTAGGGTCGTTGCCAAATGGAGAGCCGCACTCCTACCGAAACAGACAGAACCAATCAGCGGCATCTCAGGGTGGCGTTGACTCCCTGAAAGATGAGCAGGAGCTTTTCGTGTTCCTGCTGGCCGTCTTTATGTCTTCTTTGTGAAAAGTCCTACTCATTTCAAGTTCTGGTGGTTCTCGTTTTTTATTGTTTTGTTAATTTGAACTTTATTGGCACATGTTTGCAGCACATAATGATGGCCCTGGCTGTGGGGAGCTGGTGCGCAATGCATCTTCATTCCTGTTATGTACCCCCTTCCTCCCCACCCCTCCGGGCCTCCGTCCTCTTCCCTTTTGCAAAAGATCTACCCCCCTGTTCCCTATGATCTGTCTTTTATTTCTTTTACCGTGCCCAGCTAACTTTTTAAATATTTTTCTTTTTCTTTTTTGGTACCAGGGATTGAACTCAGGACCTTGTGTTTGTAAGGCAGCTGTGGTGCCACTGAGCTGCATCCCCAGCCCTATTTTAAAAATTTTTTAAATTAAATTTTAGCTGGGCTTGGAGGCCCCAAACTATAAAGTGCTATGAGTTACAGGTCTGCAGGACCCACAGGCACACCGCATGTGTCCGAATCTCCCGTGTTATACCCGGTACCCAGCCACTGATCTGCACTGGGTGAGTGGGGGGACGACTTTCTATTGCGAAGATGTCCTCGTCCACAGCAGTCATGATCGCAGCCCATGAGGCTGTTACTTGACATGGAGAATGGACCGACCACTCGGGCAGAGGCCATTGTGCTGGCCAGATCCCGCTCTCTGGAAGCTGCCTCCTTTTCGTCTGCCTTGCAAGCAGGTGGGGCCTCACTGTGCACCGAAGACCCTGCTGGGGAGGCAGCTGTGCATTTCCCAGCCGTGGCTGCCCTTACTCTGAAGCAGATATGAGGAATTATGTATGCACATCAGCAAAAGCAGATTTGCTGGTCAGTACCAGCATCCACGGGGACAAACAGGAGCCCCGCGTGCTGCCTGCTGTTGCCGAAGTGCTGCTGAAGTCGGACCCCAGTGCACACACGTTTGCTTTGGGTGTGAGGTGTGCTCTGCAGTCTCTGCCCAAGCTGCAGCACTGTCCTCTGTGGATCCCCTCGCCCTGCTTTCTGTGGCCCTGGAGCCGTTTGCTGCACTAAGCTTAGCTCTTAGGATTTCCGAGTTTGCAGCCCACAGGAGCCCATTCCTAAAGACATAAAGATGGATAGTTTTTAATCCAGTTGATCCCAGGAAGCAAACAGATGTCATCACGAGCAGAGCACACCGCTGCCACCACCGCCCATTTAGACGACAGCAGTATGAGAGGCAAACTGAGTTTCCATCCTCCGATGGAAGTGTAAGAGACAGCAGGGGAAGCCGGGAGCCGTGGAGTCCTGCTGCTGCTCCGAGTGAGTGCAGCCAGCTCCCTGGCGTGGGCCTCGCCAGGCTGGGGTTCTCCTGGCATGGAAACCAAGGCTCTGTGTGGGAGTCTGCAGTGTCCGCAGCGGAAGCAGGACGACCTCCAGCCCAGGCCTGCTCTGCAGGGCTGTGGGAGGAGAGAAGCCAGGCCAGGGCCAGGTGTTAACCGTGGACTGCGGACACTGCCCGCCCCCTGCCCTGCACACGGGCAGGCAGCCCTCCGGCTGGCAGACCTGGAGCCACCGGCCAGGGAGGCGTCGCTGTGCAGACGTCACCCTGGGCCCGCGCTGCTGGGGTGAGCACACGTCTCCCCGTCTCCCCACACAGACTCCGTCCTCTGCAGTTCGCAAAATTCAGAAGAGGGGCGGGGCGGGGCGGCCTCTTGCGCAGTTCTCCTTTCAGATTTTGGAGAAGCCGGAGGTGGCCTCCCGGGGGCACCCGTGATAACCAGCATCTCTTATTTCTCCATTCTGTTCCTTCTCCTGTGGGCCCGTGTGTCTCGCTCGGCACATTCCTTCCCGGCAAGGAGCCCGTAGTCCCCTAGACACAGCCTGCGGCCACGATTCAAGCTCGAGACACACGGAGGTGAAAGCTGCCTCCATCCGAGGTTGGTCGACTCGATTTCTTACTTTTCCCTGCCAAAAGCAGCTATGTTTTATCCCATTTTATAGAAGAAGAAACTGAGCCCTAGG
This sequence comes from Heterocephalus glaber, assembly GCF_000247695.1. Next base: position 2,684,198 of record NW_004624793.1, read on the forward strand.
GAGGCCAGTTTACTTGGATTTTAAGGAGGGAGCCGAGGTCCAAAGACCAGACCTGTAATTCCAGAGCACGCGTGTGTGTTTGTGTGTCTCTCCTGGACACCAGACACCGGTCAGCCTGGCTGACCGTCCCTGGGGATGCCTTCACTCTAATCTCAGTGGCCGGAGATCAGGGCAGGTCTGTCCCCTCCAAGGGGCACCTCCCGGCCCATCTTCCGTGCTGGTGGAAGCACACGCCTCACACGAGCGCAACACACATGCACACCGGGTCCCAGGTCCCTGGATGAGCACCTCATTGCCAGGTGTCATTCTTCTTACCCTTCGGCTTTTGCAAGCCACGTCTGTTGCTTTTCGTACTTTTCTCACAAGTTCTGCTCCTCGGTTGCTGTTCCTCTCTTCCTCATGCAAGGGCTGCACTTCGATGAACAGGCACTGAGGGGCCAGACCACAGCGTCACAAGCCACCCTCGCAGACAGCACCGTTACACCAGGCTATTGTCCCATCATGTCCTTAGCCCAGAGCATCCCCGCCAGTTCCCGCCTGAAACTGAGCAATGCTTCAATGCTCCCTGCTGAGAACCCAGGGACAGTCCACTATAACGTGCATAGCGTGTGTGCGTGCGCGTGTGTTCCTGGAGATTGAACCCAGGACCTTCCCACTGAGCTACGTCCCCAGCCCTTTTATTATTATTTTGTTTTTGAGGAAGAGTTGCTGTAAATTGTTACACTGCCCAGGCTGGGCTGGAACTTGCAATCCTCCTGCCTCAGCCTCCCTGAGAGCTGGAATTATAAGCATGCGCCATTATAGATCCATCCAGATGTAGGAAAACATACGTGCATCAATCTGTGAAATGAAACTTGTTCTCTAGCTTCAAGATAGTACTTGCAGTTTTTGTTCATGCAGGTATGAAGGTAAAACTGTGCAATTACTGCTTTTAGGTAGTTGGTTTTTATGAACCTTGCAGGTTGGCATTAGAGGCAAGTTTATTTGAGTGGCGAGTCCACCGAAGTAGGGGTAAAAGACAAAACAGAGCACTTTGAAATATTTTAAATTAAATATGATCATTTTTGAAAACAAGAATATGGGGAGCCTGAGATTTCTAAATAAGGATTCTCATTTTAATCAAAGCAATGTGCACGGCCCAGAGGCGGGCATTGGTAGAAAAGCCGCCGTTGACAGACGGAGAAGGGGCTGAGAGCCCAGCGCTGGGTCCTCAGAGGGTCCCAGTCTGACCCCAGGGCAGCCAGGCGGGACCCTGTGAGCAGTGTCAGAGGGCAGTGAGAGGTCACGTGTGTCCGTACAGGTAGCGCTGGCAAGGTTCTCAGTGTCACCAGAAGTGCGGGCAGCAGAGGCTGGAAAGATGGCATCACGTGAGCAGTGGCAGGGAGGTCAGCTCTGGTCTGGTACTCGGACCCATGGGACAGAGCCAGGCCTCAGCTCTCCAGGGCTGTAGAGAGGAAACATGAGACTCAACTCTGTCCTGATTTCACTTCTGAGAAGGAAAGTGAAGTTGTTGTTTGCTGGGTGTGGCTGAGGCAGGAGGATCGGCACTGAGTTCAAGGCCTGCCTGGGCTCCATAGTGAGATCTTATGCCAGAAAAACAAAACAAAACAAAACAAAACGAAGCCAAACCAAACCAAAGCCAAAAGAAAAAAAAAAAAAGGGAAAAAAAAGAAAAGAAAAATGTCACTTACCCCGTGAGCTCCCTGCCACACGACCAGTTTCCCTGAGGGATTCTCTGAGCAGCTGGTCCTTTCCACTCTGGCTTTCAACTCTGGGGCTCTGGCTTGCCATTAAGGAAGCGCTTCATTTCCGCCCAGGGGGGAGAAGCAGGGCTGGGATTTTATGACAGGAAACGCAATTCAAACAGCCTTGGCTCCTGGGAGCTGTGCTTCCGCCCTCAGAGCCTCAGAGCCGCCTGCCGTCCGTCCAGCTGGCTGGGGCTGGGGCTGGGGTGCAGCACGGAGCAAGGTCGGACATCTCCGCGTGGCTCGCGCTCACACTGTGCAAGGGGCCTTTCTCATGGGCCGGCAGGAACGCTGGATGCCAACCTGTGTCACCCTTGGAGCGTCAGTCTCAGATCGGAGAGACTTTAGCTATTCTCCATCTGTTTTATTTCATTGGAGGAGGGAGGGGCTCTTTGGGGTCCTTCCCTGGAAAAGGCGGTGTGAATACTGCAGTCTGCATCCAGGGCTGGCCCGGCAGTATCCTGCTGTCTCAGCCTCCCACACCCCCACGTCTCTGCGTCCGCACAGCAGCCTGGCTGGCTCTGTGCAGTGCTCAGCGGGCGGGAATCAGAGAGACCATCTCCGGACCAGTGCAGCCCATGGGCACAGTTCCCAGGCTGAGGCGGCAGGTGTGCAGAGCCTGTCACCCCCTCCCCTAACCACGGCACTTGGAAGCTGGCTCAGTCCCACTTCCGCACCAAAGACCTGTTTCCTGCTTCTTTCTCCCTCTGAATGACTTGCTCCATGCCCGTCCACAGCTCAACTTGCTGTCCTGCCTCAGCCTCCCGAGGGCTTGGATCACAGGCATGTGCCACCACGCCCAGTCTGCTAGACTACCTTTAAAGATGACCTTCATTTCCATTTCACTGGACTTACAGCTAATTTCCTTTTTCTGTCCCATGATCCGGTTCTGGATACCACATGGCAACAAGAACGAGTTGGAATTATTTCCTTGTCCATAAAACTAAAACAGCAAAAATTTCTCCTTAGAATCTAACAGTGGATGATCTTTATAAGGAGTGCACAGAATTAGTCCATAAAAAAACACCGCAAACTGGGCATGGTGCACAAGCCTGTAATCCTCCAGAGGCTGAGGCAAGAGGATCGCCATGAGTTTGAGGCCAACCTGGGCTCATAGTGAGTTCAAGACCAGCCTGAACTACACAGTGAGACCCTGTCTCAAAAAAAACCTCTGAAAAAACCAAGCACCAAACCAAACCAAACAAAAAAACCCACAAGGCATCGAGTCTTAGGCTTTGCAGTCCATATAATCTCTGCTGTAACTCCTCAGCTCTGCCATCGTAGAGCAGACCATGGCACCAGGTAAGTACATATGTGATACTTGTGTTCCAATAAAACTTTATTTATAAAGATATGTGCAGCAGTGGGCAAGTTTGCTGACCTCTGACTTCATTGATCTGTGATTCAGCATCAAACCCAATTAACCAGTCTCAGAAAATCTACCTTCCCTTATTGATGGCAAGCATTTGGGATTTTTCTTTGTATTGCCTTTAGCTGAATGTGCATGTCATGTAGGATCTAAACAGAGCCCGTACCTCAGTGTAGACTGGAGGGGGCTGAATTCCCTTCACGAAAGATTTCTCTCTCTCCCATTATCTATGCCCAAAGATCCCTGTGAAAAATACTTACCAGTCATTATAGAAAGCCAAGCTGGTCACTTATGCTTATTACCACAGGAAAAAGGGGAGTGAATGGCTGCTGGGAGGGTGGTGGAACAATTGTTAAGTCCAGCTAATGAGCTTCGTGTAACTGAGATTACTTCGGTAAGATTCATTCGCCTTGTAGATTATTTTGCCAAATTTGCTGTGTGCTGTGAGTTAGGCTTTTCTAAAAATACAGATTTTATTCTGCAATGTTTTGGGCTAACAGGAAAGCCCAGAGCTCCCGTGAGCCCCATCCTGCACACCTACAATGAATTCAGGCTGTGTTCATCTGGGCCACGGCCTGCCCGGCCTCAGGTGCTGCTCTGGGTGCGACTTTGACGGCTGGGAAGGAGACTGAGGAGAGATGACTCTCAAGGGTGGCAGCCTTCTCCAGCTGGGTGTAGGGGCCCCCAGAGCAAGGGCCAGGGAGGGAACCCTTGCAGGCAGACTCCTCGAGCTGGGCCTGGCTTCCCCTCCTCCCCACTGGAGCCAGAATGTGTTCTTCCGGGTCTCCAGTTTGCTGCTCTGGGAATGCAAGTGGACCAGTCAGCCTTCCCGCATCTGGAGAGTCCAGTCACAGGGCCTGACACCTCACGTTAAATCTCTGTCTGTTGGCTCTGTTTCTCTAGAGCAGGAATCCCCAGCTGGCCCGGCCCAGCCCCAGCCCCTTAGCCTCTTAGGAACCCTTCGCATCACCACCTGAGCTCCACCTCCTGCCTGATCAGCAGCAGTGCTGGATTCCTATAGGAGCGCAAAACCCACTGTGAGCCGTGCAGCCAGGGATCTATGTTTCGAGGTCCTTTGCGCATCCCGAGACTGTTCCAGTTGCCACCCCAACCCCAACCACTGAAAAATTGCCTCCACAAAACTGATCTCTGATGCTAAAAGATGGGGCTTTCTGCTCTGGAGAATCAGCACCCACACACCCCTCACCAGAGCAGTCTGTGTATCACGGCCTCCAGGGAGAAGCTGACGTTTCCACAACAGGAGTCAAGAGCCATGACGGAAGGAGAAGGACCTGCTCTTTGAAGGGGCAGCAAGCCTGGTGAAAGGTGACTGGTGACAGCTTGGCCGGGGGGGTGGATGCACACGGAATCTCACGCGGGTTGAGACCAGGTTTTGATCATCCGCCAAGACCTGCTCACTTAGGTCTGAGGGTGCCTTGACCACCGTGCCCACCCGCTGCTTGCAGGGACCCTGCTTCTCAGAGGCGGCCGTGTCCCCCAGAGCCAGAAGGTGACAAGCAGCTGCACCCCTAGGAGGCACCAGTGACCCCAGCGCACCCCTGTATCCTGCACATGTGCGGTGGGGACATTTCCCAGGGAGCCGCGTCTAACCTGCTCTCCTGTGTGGGGAGACAGTGGCCGGGTCACCGAAGCATTGGTGCATCAAAGCCTTTGCACTTCACCTCTGCCATGCTGACAAGGATGCAGAGACACCTGCTGGCGACAAGCCCACGGCTCGACCCCAGCTCAGTCCAAGGAGTCGCCACCCGCCGGCCATGCGCCACGCAGGTGAGTCCGGGAGTCTATCCTGGAGGAGAGCGGGCGGAAGCCCTCTGGGGAGTGTGTGGTCCGTGGAAGGTGACCAGTGGCAGGGGCGGCAGGCGGTGAGGACAGGACGGGAAGAGTCTGACCCATGGGCCTGCAGCCCGGCTGAGGCGGCACCTGGGGTAAGGACCGAAAGAATGGGGTGACGCGTCCACTGCCAAGTGAGGCCCGGGTGGGAGGGACTCGGCCCTGCACACTCGGTGACTTCAGACTTCTGTCCTTGGAGCCGCCCGGTTGGTGGAGTTTGTGTCGGCCTGGGGAAGGGAAGCAGGAGCCGAGTGGCCCCTGTCAGGTCCCCTCGAGCCCCAGGAAGGGGGTGGGACTTCAATCCTTGTGCAGTGCACGGGGTGCCAGGGAGGTCCTGAGGTCACGTGGCCACATCTGCCTGCCACGTCCCTGGGACAGAGTTCGAGAGCCACTTGTGCCTGGGCTGGGGACAGCAGAGTGTGAGGCCGTGAGGCGCAGGACCATCGGTGTCGCCTGGGTTTCCGGGCTGGGGGCCACCCAGTCCCCTTCCCAACCTGGCGTCACCCCACCTGGAAGGCAGGGGACAGCTGCGGCTGTGGGACAGCCGGTGCCAGCAGGCGCGTAAGCGGCCGGTAGGTGGCCCTGCCTGGAGGTCGGCACTGCCCTGCTGACCCTCGCTCCAGACCTGGGACGCTGCATCCCTCCCCCTCCCCCTCCAGAAACGACGTCCCCAGCACGCAGAGCTGAGCGTGCAAACACAGGGAGACCGAGGAAATGAAGACGGGCAGAGCCCGGGACAGGGAGGTCTGCAGAGGGCAGGGATCTGGGGAGGGAGTGAGGGGCTGAGGGGGACAGGGGTGGAAGCAGAGCCCGCTCAGCCACGGAGAGAGAAGACAGGAGGTGCGGACGGGGAGGAGCAGCCCCAGGTCTCCCACCAGGGCCAGACCTTGCGGGCTCCTCCTGCCCCTGCGCTCCCACTTCTCCCGGAGGCGGAAGTCAGTGTGGACCGAGATCCAGCCGTGCACACCTTGTTCTCCACCAGCAAGGCGCTCAGCCTCGGGAAGCCACCGCAACAGGGTCTTCTGGGGACATCAGGCCTCGGGAGTCGCGCTCTCTCGGGGGACAGTGCCAGGGTTCAGGTCTGAAAGACCTCCGAAGTCGCGTGTGTGCAGAGAGCGCCATGCTCACGCCCTGTTCACCCCGAGGAGCGCAGAGCTCACCGGGAGGCGGCCGGCTTGGAGGCGTCCCTGGGCCCCCGAAGGCTGCTTCTTCCCGCTCCTCCTGCTCCCTGCTTCCTGATCACCGTGAGCCGAGCAGCTTCCGTCCCCAGGCCCTCCCGCACGCAGCCGACCGGGACGGAGCCCACAGCACACCGGGAACCAAGGCCCTCCCCTCCTCACAGTGTCAGCCGTTGGGTTTTTGTGCCAGGACAGGGGACGTGGATGAGGTGAGGGTGTGAGCCTCCACAGCGCCTGCCCGGGGTGACTGGGGCAGGGCGCCCAGAGCACTCACACTTCTGCGCGGCAAGAGCCAGGCCAGGGCTGGCGGCTCTGCTGAGATCTGGTCGCCTCTCCTTTCCTTTTCTTGTGGTACAGAGGATCGAGCCCAAAGCCTTCACCCCGAGCTGCATCCCCAGCTCTGCTGTAGTTTGTATGCTTTTAAGACCCGGTCTCAGTAAGTTGCCAAGCTGCCCAGGCTGGGCTTGAGCCCGTGACCCCTGCCTCAGAGGTCCCGAGGGCTGGGGTCACAGGTGCGCACCACCTGCTGCATCCCCTGGGAGCCCTGGGGTGGACCCCTGGCTGTGCCTGGACAAGTGGGCCACCCAGCCACCACCGAGTGTCCCGAGGGCTGGGGACAGAGGCCAGAAAAGGTGACTACATTGGAAGAAACAGACCTGGTTCTCCCAGTGTGGAGCGCTCTTGGGCTTGTGGGGGAAAAAGCATGAAAAGAAAAGCCATCCAACCTCAAGCACACTGACAACCATAGCAAGTGAGTGACAATATTTATCTTTTGAAAAACACCTTTGAACACAGGCTCAGGAGAAACAAAGGGAAATCATCTTCTCTCCAGTCCCCAGCAGTTGGCCTGTGTAATGCTCAGCGCAGGCATCTCCGCCTCAGCCCAGAATCTGCATCCAGGTTGTGCTGGAGAGGGAGCCACTGCCACCGCAAAGGCACCCGCGGAGGAGGCCCGAGCCAGGGTGGCCTGCAGCACGGGGCCTGGCACGAGGCCTGGACAGTCGCCCCGCGGGCCATGGCGTCAGAGCCGGGCACAGCCTTTGCCTGAGTGGCGGGAGGCACAGGGTGGCCTTGGGCTCCGGCAGAAGATCAGGACGGCCCGACCCGGAGGCAGGGACCCGTGATGAACCGAGGCGCAGACTCCTCAGGCCCAGCCGGGAAGGGGAGCAGCGAGGGGAGAGATGCCCAGGCGCAGCGAGGGCCTGGAAGCCGGATCAGCGGGCGGCGCCCTTCGGTTCCGTCCAGGCCCCCACGCACGGGAGAGGTGGGCCTCCCACGCTTGCTACGTGCTGGAGGCTGCTGCAGGCCTGAGGGTCCTGGCTCCTCGGGCTCCGTACCTCAGGGGCCGCGGCTGGGCACCCGGGCGGCCTCGGGCTGTGCACGGAGGCACCTCGGGACAGCGGCTCGGATGGTCGGGCGGACCGAAGCTGAGAGGGATGCGTGCGAGGTGGAGGTGCAGCCGCGGCCGGGAGGATCTCTGAGCGCCACTTTTGCCTGACTTTTTCAGTAGCGAGTGGGACCCGTGAGCTCCCCACCCTGAGCCACCGTCCGTCCCTTACAGTATTTCCTTTTGAGGCGGGGTCTCAGGTCGCCCAGCGAGTGAGTGGCCTCCCTGAACCAGGAACTGGGAGCGAGCTGCCTGCGCTCCGTCACTGCCCCGACGCTCTGGACGAAGCTTCCGTGGCCTGTGTGCACACCCGCGGCTCGCTGTCACCTGTTCACCGCCAGGGCTCCCTCCTGGCTGTCTCTGGAGCCTCAGTGCAGGGCTGGCTCCCAAGTCCTCTCCATCACCTTCCCAGCATCCTCCCAGAGGAAGATCCTCTGTCCCCCTCCACCCAAGAAGTGAGCCAAGGAAGAGCTCAGAGCAGCTGGCGGAGGGAAGGGCACCATAAACAGTGCCTCAGGTTGGACGCTGTGCAAGGCTTAGCTTCAAGGAAGTTAAAAATGCAGGATCGACTAAGGCAGAAACGATGAGCTCTGTGAGGGTACAGGCCAGAGGGGCCTGGAGGACCTTGTAGGACCCCACTGGGGAGCTGCATCTCAAGAGACGGGGTGGTGCGCAACTGTGATCCTGGCACTCTGGGAGGCTGAGACAGGAGGATTGCAAGTTTGAGCCTCGCCTGGATGACTGAAAACCTTGGTGAGATCCTGTCTCAAGATTTAAAAAAATAAAAAGGGCTGCAGATGCAGCTCAGTGTGAAGGCCCCGGATTCCGTTCTCAGGACCAAAAGGAAGAGAGGAAAAGCAGAGAAGGGAGGAGGGAAGGACAAAGCTGCCTACAGCCTGGAAGATGGGCTTGGGGTCCTGAGTGTCCAGGCCCCGTGGAGCCTCACAGACCCTGGTGACAGTGGCCTGGTCCTCAGTGACGCGCGTGGTTGATGCGGGACCCACATTCGCCGCCTGGCTCACCCCCACCCGGCGTCCGGCCATCTTCTCCGCGGCCGGCAGGACCTTGCCCAGGTGCTGGCAACAGGCGGCCCCAGGGGGCTCTTTTTCACCCTGAGGTTAGGGACACACCTGTGGGTCACTGGAGCAGGGGGTGCAGCCAGGAGCAGGCCTGTGTCACTGGGCCTGAGGCCGCGGGGTGGCCAGGGAAGTCACATGGCAAAGACACTGACTTCTGAGCACTTCCTCTCGGAATCCGCCTGGCCCATGTCTGGGCCATGTCCCCAGCCTACAGGGGGCGCCGTCTTGATGTGACTCATAGGAAAGCGCAGATCAGCCATTGAGCCTTTCTGCTTCAGCCACTCAATTTGCAAACAAGTGCTAATTAGATCTGTACTAGAAAGGAAAGAAGGGAGGGGGAGGGAGGGAGGACATGGGGGAACACTTAATGCTATCAGGATGTCAAACGTCGAAGTCACTGCGCATGTACGTGACAGGGCTGCGTGAAACACTTACACAGGTGAACATGACGCGGACAGTGGCCCGTACTTGGGATGTGAGTGGATTTTAAAGACAGCAGAGAAGGCAGGCGTGGTGGTGCATGCCTGTGATCCCAGCACTCAGCGGAGGCTGACGCAGGAGGATCACCATGAGTTTGAGGCCAGCCTGGGCTACAGAGCAAGACCCCATCTCAAGAAAAAAAAAATCTACTGTGAGTGAGTAAGGGTCGCCCTGTGCCAGGGCTGAGGCTGGGGCTCCTGGGAGGGTGGGTTCCAGTCCCGATGTCTGGCACCCTGGTCAGAGAGGAGAACGCAGCCAGTTTGCATCTGAGCTCCTCTGCAAGCCGTGGAACTCCTTGCTTTCCCTCATTTTCAAAGTCTCTCCACAGCACTACGGGGCAACCTGCATGGGAGGTGTCATGGCTATGTGTAGCTGTCCCTCCAAGCCTCATGTGGTCACAGGTGGGGCTTTTCAGAGGTGGCTGGATCTAGAGTGTGACACTGGGATTAAGATTGGTCTGGCACAGTTCTGGGTGTGGATAATGGGAAGGCCCACCTGGGTACTAGTGCTACTTGCCTTAGGGGTGGGTGGCCTAGATAGAATATAAGGGACAGAAAGAGGGCTGCTTGTTACTTGGTGCTTGCCATTGCTTTGCTACTTCATGACTTTGCTGTCTTCTGCCTACCCTGCCATGGACTGTTTCTCCTCTGTGGTGCCCTCTGCCACGTCACCCTGCCTTGGATCTGGCTATGGACTGAAACCTCTGCAGACTGTGAGCTAAATACACCTCTCCTCCTTTAACTGGTAGGTGCCGGGTATTTTGTCTCAGCAATGGAAGGAGGAGCCCCAGTGCACACAGGGTGTGGGGGCTGCACCCTGGGAGCTACCCACATGGCCAAGGGGAGGCTCACAGGAATTTCACCCAATCACAATGCAAAGACAGATTCTACCACTGGTTCCCAACACATTGGAAAAGAAATGCATATAGAAAAGCAGGACTCATGTAAACAATACAATTTGAAGGTCAGATTTTTTATGTTTTTGAGACAGGGTCTTGCTGGGTAATTCAGGCTGACCTCACACTCAGGATGATCTTCCTACCTCAGTCTCCTGAGTGTTGGGATCACAGGCATGCACCACCACCCCTGAAAGGATTTTTTTTTTAGTACAGAAGATTATACTTATTGCGTATACTTCAGGTCAGCATTTTTCTAACTGTTTGATTAAATGGTGTGGGTTTTTTGTGTGTGTCAGAAGGCTCTTTGTGGTTTAACAGAAGGTAAGTGTCGGGAGACAGAGAGAACCCCAGGAAACACTAGATGCGAGGTTTCTTGCTCTCGGGGTGAGGGTGAGCTGGTGATACTGGGTGTGCACGCTGTGGGAGAGTTCTGGAGCCCTGGGGAGAGGGTAACAGACAGGACTGTGATGGGTGGGTAGAGGAAGCAGAACACAAAAGCAGGAACTCTGAATCTTACTCCCAGAACCGCAGCTCATGGGAGACCCCAGTCCCCTGTCCAGTCTCTTTTAGGCTTCGGTATATTTGGTCCAAACGTCTAGAATGAATTGAATGACTGAAATGCAGAACCACGGATCCTGCAGAGAAGAACACCCAACCATGGTGTGTTTTCAGCATAGTCTTCAGACCGGTGCCCAAGGACTCCTGATTTACACACTGGCCACATGTCTCCAGGTGACAGGAGGGGTGACCTCAGCCTTTCCTCCTGGCCCCTCTCCAGGCCCTGCCCCTGGGGTCACTCTGTCCCTCCCTGGGCTCCTGTGACTGCAGTGACCTTCTTTCTCCGAGGTGCCCTGTGGTCCTGAATGCAAAGCCCACATGGTTTCATTTGCATTTTGATTTTTAACAAATTTCTTTAATTTTATTGCAAGTGCACTTAGCTTTGTGGTGGATTTCCCTTTAAATTTTATTGTTGTTATTTCTCTTGTTGAAGTAGAGACCCAAACACTGTGCTGGGTTTTTAATTTTTGTCTTTGTTTCCCTGAGAGGACTGTTTCCTTGCTAACAGCCAACGAGCCAGGTTTACCACCTGTTTCATCGACTTTGTGTATTGAATTACAGTGGAGGTGTCAAGTAGACAAAAAGTAAATACATGAAAACAATGAAAAAAGTTGGTGATGCATAACCTGGTCTTGGAGACAGGATGAAGGCGCATTGATAACTAAGAAAATTGCAAGCCATTATTCAATTCCAAACCGAGTGGGGTGATCTCAGGGCTATGTAAATTGAGGAGGAAAGATCCATGTTTAGTTCAGGAAGTGTGTTGAAATTAGTGCCTTTGATTTAATAGATATCCAGAAGGATCCAACTAAGAAAGTCAGAGGGTTGACTAAGGTGGAGGTCAACTTGATAGGCCTTGGGATCTGCCCAGAGGATCTGGTGTATCTGAGTGGGTCATGGAGGTGAACTTGGGGTCTGTATCTGGTCCCTGGCCCTCCCTCTCTGGCACTGTTCCCTGCTCGGGTCTCTGGCCACCATGAACTAAGTAGTTTTTCTCTGCCATTCCCTTCCACCACACTGTTCCTGCCTTGGAGCCAGCTACCATGGACTGGACCACCTGAAATCATGAGCCACATTGAATCTCCCTCCTCTAAGTTGTGGGTGTAGAGCGCTGTGTCTCAGCAATAGGAAAGTGACCGACATATTTGGTGAAAGAATTTGAGAAAGACCATGGTGACGATCTGTGTCCTTATAAGTCCTGTTGTGAAAATTGGTAGAGCAAACTTGATAGAAGTGGGGCGGTTGTGATTTCCCCTCACAGTGACATGTCAGATTTGTCTGATTAATGGGAGAGTGAAACTTTATTATTCCATTACTGTTTGCTGATAGTGGCAGCAGTACCACATTTATTGTAGAAAATGTGGAAAAGATATGAAAGTCCAGGGCAGAAAACAGAAATCCCTGTAATCTTGCTACCAAAAGAGGAACCATGATAACCAATCCAGTGTTTACTTATCCTGACATTTTTGTATATAAAATACATATAGTTTTGGCATTAAAATGGAATTATTCTATATAAAGTGTGGATATCTTGATTTTTAAAAATTGACATTATCTTACAATTATTTTCCAATCATTTTCCTTGAAATGTGTTGTATTATATTAATATGATCCCTAATATTAAAACATTGTAGTAGCATTCTTAGAATAAATCTACTTGATAATGATATATTATTTATCAACTCTACTACTGCATTACATTTTCTAAATTGAAAAATTCTATTGATAAAGAGAAACTGGCTGGTAGGTTCTCCCTAAATTGTTATGACAATTAAAAAAATTTATCAGGCTTGTGTAAGTACTACCAAGTCTCTATACATTTCTAAAACAGGTACTGCCTTGGTGCATGTTGATCGTTGACTTGATTGGCCTGAGAGACACCTAGAAGGTTGATAAAGTACCTGTCTGGGCGCATCACGGGGTGTGCCTTGGGGATACTTCAGGTCCCTGGCCCCTTGCTCTGGGCTCTTCCCCTGCTCTCTGCCCTAAATTAATCAGCTTTCCTTGGCCTCACCCTTCGCCCATGTGTCTCTGCCTCAGAGCCAGCCGACCATGGACCATGAGCCAGATTCAGTTTCTCTTCCTTCAAGCTGTGGACATCAGGGATTTGGTCCTAGGAGTGGCGAGCTCTCCTCTACTGGGATAACATTGTTCAGGAACGCATAGGAAAAGGGTAAGACAAAGCAAGACCACGGACAGTAGACTCTTTTTTCAGGGGAGAATGAGCAGAGGCTTGGAGAAAGAGCCCACGGAGCCCACTGCTGCGGGGGACACGTCCTGGGGCTGGGGTCAGACAGTGTTGTCCGCATCTTTGCTCTGACCACCGTTTCCTGCAGTGTTATCCACAATTAAAGGAAGAGTCCAGACTGCTGAGTAGACCAGAGGCTGGGTGGCTTGGTGGGAAGAGCCGATCATGAGCCAAGGAGGGGCGTGCGGGCACCCAGGATGATGACGAACACCCCCTTCAGGTGAGCGGGCCATGGGCCTGGGCTGTGCATCTCTGCACTGCTCTTCATAGCCTGCATGTCCTTCAGGCCCATTTTGTATCACTCAGTGCTTTAGTAGGGCAATTTTTAAAAAAGGCTAAAGGACTAGGGTTCCACTGGCCCCACAAATTCTACTACTGTTTAGCCTAGGAGGTGCCTCACTAATAAGACTCGGAAAAAGTACACTTCGCTGGAAAATTCGAAGCTCAGAGGAACAGTGACGCGCGCAGGGGTGGCTGGGGCCAGGAGGTGTGCAGGCTTTGCGCTGCCCTCCGACTGCAGGCGGGTCCTGGCTGGGGCTCCTTCACCTCTGGGGCTGGAGTCCCCCATCTGCCGGGATGGGCGCCGTGTCCGTCCTGATCGAAGACCTGCTCCACACCATTCTCCTCCTTCTCACCAAAGGGAGGATGCACAGGTTTCTTCCTTCTTGGGCGTCTCCATGGAGAGGTGCCCAGGAACAAACTCTCGGCCTTGTCCCAGGAGATGCGCCCTCCCCACGGATGTCAAGAGCGTGTGGTCTCAGACACCTGGGTGGGCCAAGACTGCGGAGCCCCAGTCTGCAGCCTGCTGGGGGGCTGATGGGAGTCCAGGTGTCAGAGAGCAGGGGACCGGGGTCCCGACCCCTCCAGACCCCCAAACTGCTCTCTGCCAGGCCGTTCTGGCGGCCCTCAGGCTGGGCTCTGACAGAGACAGGTTTTTCCCCCTCTTTTTAAATGTTTTGTTTCATTTTTAATTGCCTAATAGTAATCATCTGAATCAATGGGGTCCCGTGTGGCGTTTTCAACATGCATACATTGTGCACGGGGCTAACCCGCGAGTCTATCCCTGCAGACACTTTCTTTCCTTGCAGGGAGAAGACTGAAAATCCCTGCTTTTCTTTTGGCTACCTTGAAATACACAATGTCTCATTGTTAGCAACAGTTGCCATTCTGCAGGAAAGAACAGCCCAAGCTTGTTCCTCCTATGTAACTGGACCTTCACCCTGCTGACTAACGGGTCCCTTTTCTCCTCCTACCTACCTCCTACCTCTCCTCCTAGCCTCTGCTGTATGAGTTAGACCGACCTAGGTCCCATCTGAGTGAGATCACATGGTATTTGTATCCCAGTTTGACAGAATTTCCATTTTTAAAATTTTGCAATGAGGTCTTGCTAAGTCACTAAGTTGCCTGGGTTAGATGGACCTTGTGATCTTCCTACCTCAGCCTCTCAGGGTGCTGAATTCCAGGCCTGGGCCACCATGTGTATTTCTTTTTCTCTTTTCCTTTCCTCCTCTCTTTCTTTCTTCCCTCTTTCCCTCCCTGCCTCCCTTCCTCTCTTCTTTGTTCTAGTAACTCACAAGAGCTGTTATTTCTAAGGGAAAAGCACAGATAGCAGTATTTTCCCAGGAGGCCGTGCTCCAAAGCTGAAGATATGGTTGGTCCAACCTCCTGTGTATCACAGCCAACCGAGCCCAGGCGGGATCTGGAGTTGGCCTGTGGAGGGATCTAGTGGGTCTGAACCCCGCGTGGCCACACCCTGTGACACCTTGGATGTGCTTCCCGTGGTTCTGGTCTCCCTTTCTGTTTCTCTCTCTGCCTCTTTCTTTGGCAGGCTGTGATGCTCGGTTCACTATTCTTATCCCAGAGGCACATGCTTGTTTAGTAAAATCAGAGAGAAGCACAGCTGTAGGACAAGCCCAACGGCTGGGTGCTGACTGGATGTGCTGGTCAGTCCCGGGTGGCCCGCCCACCCGCAGCCCTGTGAGGTGCCCTCGCCAGGGCTCCCTGTCCCACCCCTGTGGCCTGGCCGTGTTCCCTGCTGCACTCCTGAGCTCCCTGGACCCCTCACCCCTGTCTCATGCTCAGGTGCACACATCTCTGGCAACCTGGGGGCCGCTGCTGCTTCGCACGCTTGCTCTGCGCCTTAGCGTAGAGGCGACACACCACGATTACATGTCCTTTCTTCTGTCACCCTGTAGGTGGTTTGCTTTCCCCCATCTGTGTTAAATCTATTCCCAGGACCTCCTTTGTCTTAAAAATGTCATTGTTTTCCCTGATACTTGACCCGTGGCCCATGTTGGAGTTCTAAGTGAAGACTGCTTTTGCTCTGAACGTAACACACATTGCTGTATTTTGCCTTTTCCCAGTGGGACGACCCGGCGAGGTGCAGCGGGGCTCATGGGCTTCCTTCTACTCACACCCCTGACACCACTCTCAGGTCTTGGCCAAGAAACTGTGGTCAATTCAGGGTCCTACCAGTTCCTTGCAGAACGTCTGAAGTTTCCAGAAGTCTGCAAGGTTAACCTGTCTTATAGTCTTGTTGTATGCTGTTTTGTTGAGACAGGGTCTCACTATGTAGTCCATGCTGGCCTCGAACGCCTGGCAATTCCCCTGCCTCAGCCTCCTGGGTGCTGGAATCCAGGTGTGTGCCACCACACCGGCTATTGCCTGTTGGTTTTTAAGCAGAGTTTTCCACTCTAAATCCAAGGTCTCTCTTCTGGCTGTGAGCCGAGGTCCAGAGCATGGCCCCAGGAGGCAGTGTGGGGCCCCGCTCATTCGAGTGTCCCTGCCTGGCTCTTTGTTCCTGCCCGGCCGCCTAAGATACGCAGACAGATTTTGCAAGTGTCGTTTTGTGCAGTGCTGGGTGAGGTGGATCACAGTCGCCATTCTGGATGGTACCTTCATCTGTAAACCATGTAATGCCATCAGAAAGGCAGTCAAGTGGTCCATGGAATGATTTGTGCCTCCCAGACGTGAGCTCCTATGGCTCAGTCACCCCATAATGGCTTCCGATGCCACTGCTCCTTCCTCCTTTGCTTACTGGAGACTTGAGATGCGCACAGATAATTCCAATTTGCCCTGTTCCCCTGATCATGTTTACAATGCCACCTAAGAGGAGGGTGGCACTGTACTTCACAGACGAAGAGCCCAAGGCCAAGAAATGCACGAATGGTAGTGCAGGGGTCCAGCCATCATCTCCGCCTTAAACAGCCTCTGCTTCCTCCGAACGGAAAACTGGTTTTGGTGAAGCCACCTTCAGCCAGCACTTCCTCTGAGGTCGCCCAAGCCCTTAGGGCTCAGAGAAGTTGTAAATGATCACCTCATCTGCTGAAAACCAGAGCAGCGAATATGGTTTGCCTCAGTCCAACTTCTAATTTTGTCATCACATCACTACTTTTCACACTTTTTGTATTTTGTACAATTTGGGGATGCATCTAAGCATGGAGACCTGCACGGTCA
Source organism: Heterocephalus glaber (assembly GCF_000247695.1). The sequence continues at coordinate 2,700,447 of NW_004624793.1, forward strand.
CGGAGCTGAAATAAACCAGTATGCAATGTCGAGCTCAGAAGCTGAAGATGGGGCTTCAGGCAGAGCTAGCTGTTCAAGAAGGCCACGGGCAGGATCACTTTATGACGTATTTTTCTGAAGGATGAAAAGGAGAGCGGGTGGCTGGGGGGCTCAGTAGAGCTCCCCGATTCTGGGAATACAGCCCCTCTCTTGGGGCCCAGGGAGGGCATCACGGAGGCGGGGGTCTGGCCCCCTGCCCAGGCCTGGCCCAGCTCTGGAGAGTGGGTGGGGCCTATTTATTTCGGAGCTGGTGTTCACTGGCAAGCGCAAGTAGACAAGGTGTCTGGTGACAGTGACTGTGGCTCCAAGTCAAACCCGAGGAAATCCCAGAGGGACTCATAGCTGGAACTTGCATGCAGGCACCTGGCCTCATTTGGATTTTTTTCTGGTAGAATAGTATCACTGGATGTATCTCACCCATACATTGGTTGCCAAGCACACACAATTTGTGGAGTGGAAGACAGTGAGGAATTTCCAAAACGTCTTCCAAAAGACTGTCCAAAAAGTCTGGAGCGGAGAGGTTCTGTGAGTGAAGACCTCTCGCGTGGGTGTGAAGACCTCCCGAGGGTTTCAGGTCCTATCAACCCTCTGCCACTTGCTGTGTTTTCCCGGTGCTGCCACAACACTTGCTGAGTTCCACGGACACTCGCTGGATTTGTAATGGAAATGCTCCGAGTTCAGTGCGCAAAATTCCCCGCTGGGTGAAATGCGCTCTGCAGCGCACTCCTCTGCCTGAGCTCCGCACGGCACTGAACCGAGCTTGTTGGTGTGGGAAGTGTCGCGTGTTCCAGAGAAGGAGCAACACCAGCGCCTGTTTACTGCAGCCAATTTCCAGTGAAAGGTTGTGAGGGTGAAGGCGCAGAGCTCCCTCACGGTGGGGACAGCACCACCTGCCAGCGGGGGCACTGGGGGCAGCACAGAGGCTCCCAGGTTTGCAAGCCTGGGCTCCTGTGGGAGGATGAAGATGGTGCCTGAGGCTGGGATGAAGTGGCTGGCTGAGAGGAAGGAAGCCAGATTGCTGTGTTCAGCCAGGCTGAGAGCAGTGTCTGGGCTGCAGGGGACCATGGGGTCCTCTCCAGAGGATGCAGTGTGACAGAGTGATGCTCTCCCTTCCTTCCGCTTGTGGAAAGCACACCTTGTGCATTTCCCTGATCAATGCTCCATGAATTGGCAAGTGAGACAGCACAGCTCGGAGCCCAGCAAGCAAGGGTTGAATGCCGGCTTCCTCACTCGGTCCGCACTGAAGTCTGCAAGGCTCGGTCTCCTGCATAAGGGGGGCTCTAGGCCACAGCCAGACAGGACATCCAGTGCGTTATCCATAAAATATGTGCAGCAGCCTGCACGGAGCGGTCATGTCACTAACTGCATGCGTGATCAAGTCCTTTAATCATGGCAGGTAAATACATGGGGAAGCACAGTACATTTCCTGGATCTTCGCTGACATGCTTTGATCTTTCACACTAGGCACAAATTATCCTGAGAGCACAGACATGAAGGTAGCTTTGAAAGCTGGAAAACTTTATATTTCTTGTAAAAGCATCTCATTGAAAGGCTCTCAATTAGCACAAATGTCAGGCGACCTTGGGCTTAGTACCCATGTGCGGTGCCTGAGAGAGGCCAACTGCTTCTCTAGACTTCAGTTCTTCAGCCAAAGCCAAGCATGGTAGAGAGATATTTCCTTAGTGGGAGGGAGACAGATAAACAAGCATCTTGTGACCTTTTCCTTTTTATTGAAAAGAAAGCAGAAGTTATTTCAAGGAAATACGGGGAAGCAGAAATCCCAGGGTGGAGAAATACCGCTGATTATCTTGCTCATCAGGACCAAAAACTTTGTCTGCTACATTTCTCTCCCCCTGGACGCACGGTGAGAAAGGAGAGCGGCTGTGGTCTCGGAGACCTTCACGGTGCTCACAGGACCCAGCGTGGCTCTTTGTGAGTTTTCTGGGGATGCTGGGCCCTTGGAGTCCACAGAGCTGTGGAGGAAGCGAGAGAGTGTGTGTGGCCTGAGTCCCTGTGGATCTGCAGGGGACCTGGCAGTAACCAGCTGAGGGAGGTGGGGTTGGATGGGAACTGGAAGTCCCCGAGGCCCCGCCCCAGTCCCGAGGTGAGGCTGGCGCGAGCACCAGCACCAGGCTTCTGTCTGCCCCTCTCAGCCGCCTCTGCTCTCTGCAGAGCTTTCTCGGACTGGCAATGCCTGCACCTCCGCTTTCCCGGAAGCGGAGAAGTAGGTTCCTGGGAGTCCCTGGCTGTGATTGCGTCATGTGCTCGATGGGTTTGTTTTCTCTGCATTTGGAGACAACTTATTTAATGCGTGTTGTGGATTTGCAAACACATCTCAGGCGTGGATGGAGCTGCTCTGGCACATGCCATACGCGGGGGAGTCCCAGCCTTCTGGCTCATGGAGGAAGCAGCAGCACTTCCGCACTGAGGGGGGGGTCATTTTCAGTGGGGAAACCAACACCAGAAAGCAGAGTCCCCAAGCGCGGTGCTGATGGGGTGTGCAGGGCGCTCACGGGGGTGAGAGGGTGGGAGCCGGGTCCTGTGCACCCTCAGGCTGGAGCGCAGGGCTGCAGACCGGGAGTCTGGTCACTCATCTGCATCCGGGGTGGGTGTGGGCACCAGCAGGTAAAGTGAAATTCCTTACACACCTGAGCACGCCTCGTGCCCAGCTCCTCACATGGCTGACTGCAGCCTGGCATGGCATGAGGACCAGCTGAAGCCCGACCAGGGTTCTCCTTACTCCCAGTCACAGCTGCAGCTCCGGCCAGTCCACTGCGCCCGGTGACTCACAGGAGGCGAAACAACGGCGAAGTACCCAGGGAGACACCGCTTCTGTCTTCTGCCCCTGAGTGCTGTTTGAACCTCTTGCAGCCCCAACATTTTCCAGCAGGTTCAGGTTCTAAGCCCGATCCTAGAATCATGAATAAAACCTGATTTCGACCTTTACATTTGTTGCAGCTTTGATTTTGTGATGTTGGAGTTGCTAGCAAGTTTTCGTCATAGGCAGATTTGCAAAGATGGAACTCAGACAGGAAAAGAACTGCCTGTGACTCCATATATTGCCTGGTCTCAGCCTGTGTTTAGACACCGAGCTTGCAGGAACAGTCAGATTGGCTTGGTGTGGATCAGATCTGGCCAGCTGTGCCTGGCAGCAGCTGGGTGGGGGGCTGGGGGGCACCTGGGGGCTCTTTCCCTGGGGCGGGCCTTTCCTCTCTCCTCACTGCTTGGAAAGATGTACTTGGTGCCCCGTTCAGTGTCAGAGGCCCAAGAGAAGGGCTGCAAAGTAGTGGACTCCAGCTTCTTCCTCCTTCTTGCTCCTGCGTTGCCATGGGAACCAAGACACAGGCGCCCAGCCACCAGCTGTATGCTGCAAACAGTCTGCACAGCCTCTGAGGGCCCTGAGCTTCAGGTCTGCAAGAAGAAGCCAATAATGGGCACGTTCCATCTCGTGAGATGGCAACGGACTATCAGGCTAGAACTTCGCTCCTTCCGAGTGCAGATGAGCAGAAGCCCATGTTTGCCCACAACCATGGTACCAAGGAATAATGGCATGGGGACGCTTCCACCCCCAGGCTCTACCGGGAGAGTCTTTGGGACAACGGAACGGACTTTGTCTCACTCTACCCTCTCATCCCTTCTACCTCTGAAGGACTTGGTGCTCAAGGTGCCCTACTTTGAGCAGAGACCAGGCCCTTGTGAGACCCCAGACCATGTGTTCCTTGCTGTTGGGCTTCCAGGCTGCAGAACCAAGGAGATGCTTCTCCATGCCTGCAAAGTGTCCTGGGTCCATATTCAGCTGTAGCCACACAAACTGGTAAAGAGCAAGTCCAGTACCTGGCTAAGACCTCAGAGCAGGTGACAAAGGGTGCTAGAGAACTCAGTGCCGAGTCCTGCTCCAAATCTGGTAGGTGGCTTTGATTGCTGCTCCCCATGAGTAACAGAGACAGCACTCTGATTCCTAGGATATCTGCAGTCCAAAGACTGTGCTGGAAGTGGCCTTCCACGTGGACCGTGGAAGTAGTCCACATGCAGAGCAAAGGGCTGCCACGCACAGTGTCCTGGTCGCTTTCTTGCCACTGAGACACCACACCCAACATCTACAACGAAAAGGAGCAGAGCTTCCTTTGCATCACACTTCAGTCTGAGGCCAGCTGGCTCCACAGCAGAGGTGCTTGGGGCATGGGGCTGGAGGAGGAAGCTGCTCAGGGCACGGAGTCCAGGAAGCGGAGCGGGAGGGAGGAGTAAGGGAGGAAGACAAACCGTCTGGACCCCAGTGACCACCTCTTCCTAGCGAGCAGGCCACAGATCCCCACGATCCAGTCGCCTTCCAGAAGGCCTGCAGATAAGCACATGAGGCAGGGGTGGGGCATCTAGATCCAAACCACATCAAACTGCAAGATGGATCTCCAGGTATCACGGGCCCCTCCCAGGCTGGACGGTCCAGTCTCTGCTGCTGGGCCAGGTCCTCTGCTGCTCTGCTGCCCTCACTCCCATTCAGGAGGCCAAGACGGCAGCTGCGTTCCCCAGGGACCCAAATCCACTCTGGCCAGGCAGCTCAGCCTTGGTCCAGTAAGATAAACCTCCCTTCCAGGTTGCTTCGGCTCTGGAGTGAGAGCAAAAATGTGTTTTGCCTTTGTTTCTCTTCTTCTCCAAAAGCAAAGTTCATATTTGGGCTCAGATCTTCCCCAGGCAGGTCCAGGGGCTACCACCATGGGCCTGGTGCCTCTGACAGAGAACACTTTGCACAGGGGAGCTCTGCGGGCTGGTGCAGAGCTGCCCCCGGTTCGGGAGACCAGGAACAAGCCACTCCTGGTGCTGGAACAAAATGCTCAGCACCAAGACTGAGAGGAGGAAGGTTTGTGTGGGCCCATGTGCAGCTTCCCTGTGCTCGTGCTCCAGCTCTGGAGAGGAGAAGGAGGTGGATCCTGTGGTGAAGTTCGTCCACAGTTTGCTGAGCCTCCGAAATCCGGACATGCATCTTTCCCCAAGCCCCTTTGTTAACGTGAAAAATCAACCGGGCAGACTGTGAGCAGCTTCATGCGAATGGAAACACATAAGTAGTGGGAAGGGGCAGTGGCCAGGGCTGTCGGCTGCCTGAGGATCTCAGCAAAACGACACGTGAGCTCCTCTCCTGGAGCCTTTATCACAGACTGGCCATTTATCACAGCCTCATTCTGTTAGAATCATTTATGTTGGGCTTGGGTTTTTACTTTTTTTAAGCTGTTTTCAAATGATGCAAATAAAAATCACTTCTCTCCCTTGATGTCCCAAAGAAAGTCCCCTTGCCCATTGGTAGAGTTCAGTGATTGGCCACTTTTACCTAGATTTTTCAATTCAGGAAGAAAATAAGCAAGAGAGCTGGCGTTGAGATTTTCCCTACATAATAATTTCCCTTATCACACCACATTTGATTAGTCTTGTAAATAAATCGGATAGAGCACTGCACTGATGTATTAAATCTGCAAACTTTGATTTTCTGATAAGACTCTTTTACACATATTTATTCTTAGGTAAGTGGAGGTCTCAGTTTGTGCCCACAAAATCATAGTGACCAGCCAGATTTTAAAAAATAAATTTTCTCCTGAGAACAAAATGGCCTCCCTGCTGGGGCTGGTGGGTAGGGACTTGCACCTGGACGTGGCCTGGCGGTGGCTGATGCAGGTGACTGGCTTTGAATGACCACTGCTCTGGGGTCCTCTTCACAGCCACATACTCAACTCCACTTGCCAACATTCAGGGCTGGAAGTTTGGGAATGAAGTGAGCTTGTGCCTGTATTGGTTGGGTTTCCTGCTGCTGTGGCACAATACCCAGTACCGTAACTTATAGAAGGAGAGGTGTAATGTGGCTTATGGTTTCAGGGGACTCAGTCCACGGTCTGTTGTCTCCAAGGCAGGAACAGTGTGGTGGAAGGGCGTGGAGGAGCGAAGCTGCTTAGTTCATGGTGGCCAGGAAACAGAGCAGGGGACCAGCACCAGAGAGGAAGGAGCAAGCACAGACACAGGACCCAAGACCACACCTCCATGACCCGCCCAGACACACCCAGCAGTGTGCTCCACCCAGCCCCCGGTGGCCCTCAAACCACACACTCCCCACCATATACTCACAGCACACATTTCCCGCTACTTGTGAACTAGGTCTTTTAAATTCCCCCTGAGCTGAGTCTCCCTGTGCAGCTCCATATCTGTGTTTATCGGGCCCCTGAGGTAGGCGGAGTGAGGACTCCAGGCAGGTGACCCGAACTATAATTAGAAGTTCTCGAAATGGGAAGTTCAGAGAGATGCTCACTTTCCAGGTTGAGTTGAAAGATAAATACAGAAACCCGATCAAGCCCATAGTGCTTGTAATGGGGAGAAAAGTTGCAGTGGAATTTCAAACTAAAAGTGACTCACCACTGATTTTATTTTTTTCCTATGTAAATTGTACTTGGGTTTGAAAAGATGTGCAGGTTTTATATTTTTCAATTATTGGTTCAGCTAGTATTTATTGGGAGACTCAGAGTCTGTGTCTCAGGGCTGAACGAGGCAGAGAGCAAGCCTCTGAGCCAGGCCAAGGAGGTACATCACAGTGACAGCGGAGCTGCAGGTAAGCAGGCCAGACGTGGACACTTGGGAGCAAGCCCTTTGTGTTTGTCTCTTCTGCTTTTGTCAGGAGCTGGCGGGGCAAAGAATGACTGGGGACTCACACTGAGGGGTTTGTTTGAGCACTGATTACTAACTGAATTACTAATGTATTTAATAAAGCCCCACTCAGCTTACATCAAAGTCAACTGGCTTTACATACGAGGTAAACATGTTGATTTTTTTTAGTACCAGGGATTGAACACAAGAGTCTTCTAACACTGCGCTACATCCCCAGCCCTTTTTGATTCTCATTTCAATTTTGAGACAGGGTCTTGCTAAGTCGCTGTTGCCCAGGCTGGGCCCGAACTTGCAATTCTCCTGCGTCCTCCTCCCAGAGTGCTGGGATTGCAGAGGCGGCTGCTGCACCCAGTTCATGCTCAAGTCAGTTTTTTAAAATAACATCCAGGAACCTGATTTGAGTCAAATTTGGTAGAAACAACTTTAATCTAAGCAGATCATTTCCTCAAAGTTATCATTAGGACTTATTAGCAGTCATTAAGTGCCAGGCAATGCATATACACACGTGCACACACCTGCATACAACTTGTTGCTCTAAACAACCAGGCAAAGCACACATTACTATTGTGGGCATGAGTGCCGAGCAGGAGTGTAAACAGCGTTCCTTCTTTTGCAAAGCCTTCGCAGGTGATGGCCACCCCGAGTCACACATTTGTGAAGCATGCATCTTACCACAGGCACTGGAGGTACTCAGAGGACCAGGTCTGGTCCGTGCCTTCCAGGCGCCCCGGCAGGGAGGAACAGAGCTTGGACAGGTGTGTGCCAGGGCTGGAGGCTCAGTGCTGGGGCCTCTTGGGTGGAGGCGCAGAGCTCCACCTCCCGCCCAGAGACCAGACTGCCCATTGCTGCTCTTAGATCTTTGTTTCTTTTCTTCTAGAAGACATCTGGGTAAATTGAGGCCATATTTAAAGGGTCCACCAAATTCTAGCAATGTACTGGAGGCAACAAGGAAATCCTTACTGGGATCCTTCACCAGGCGGAGCCAGATCTCCAGTACCCTAGCAGGTAAGACAGTGCACTGCTGCATTACTTACGCCTAGTGTGAAGACCTTAACTGGCAGCAGGACGAGGAGATGTAACCATGTCCCTAGGGTAGCAGCAGAAGACAGCACAGGTCTTTGGAGAAGCATGGAGACCTCCTTCTGGGAGATGAGCTATTTTAGGGTATGGATTCCTGATGCTACATTAAGCTAAACACAATTTTATGGGGCTTCAGCCTTCCAGGTTTTCTCCCTTTTACCTACACAGAGCCTTGTTTTTTTCATAGCCTCAATTAAAAGTGGAATTATAGAGCCATTCACAATGCCTATTTTTGCATTTAGAAAGGCCATAGCTTCCCTCTCAAGTTGGCCATGTGTAGAATCACGCAGTAGTCTATGATAGTGCAGGGTTGTACTAACCTACTGCTCAATAAAGTGGCTTTTCACATAGTTAATATAATGAGTACTTTCTTATTTCATGAAAATATGCTGATGTGTGACCTCTGATGTATTGTGAAATATGATATTTATTGGTGCATTGTTTTCATCATATGATACTACAGTGTAGTCAGCTGCTGCCCACCCTGGAATATTGGCATTTAGGAAAAAAATGAAACAAAAGAAAATCCATCAGCAACTGTGCATGATGTTGACTCCATATCCAGCACAATAAGAATGTAAAACTTATCAAAGAATTCAGATGAATACATGAGCATTGAGTAATCTAGTAATTTTAATAATGCTTTAAATTATTTAGCAAACCTTTTTGAGGGACCAAGACTTGGTAGGACCTGCACACAGGTCAAGATGCGTGGATTGGGAATTGGAATGCATGGGCGGTGGTGTCTAGTAGCATGTGTGCATGGATGTGTGCGTGCATGCATGTGTGTGTGATGTAATGGTCTCAAACAGCAGTGTGTGATTTATATGTCCCAACATTATCTGCCTGGGACTCACACCCTAAAATCATAAGCCTCTGCCTGCGTTCACATCCACACTCATGTCTAAGATCATGAGCACCCCACAGTACTTTACTTGTGCCAGCCCCATCACGCACAAAGTTGCGTTCTGCCCAAAGCACGCTGTAGTTTTTCATCCACTGTAGGACCTGGAGGGTGGCCCTTCCAGCCCTTGGAGGAGTCTGAGAACTCCAGACCACCCTGGGTTTATAACAAAGACTGCAAGAGCCTCTCTTCACAGGATCCCGGTGGGCAGAGTGGCTCCGTGCTTTCGGAAGCTGTCAGAGCAATGGCAGCCACAGTCCTTTCATTCTCATCAGGACTGGCACGGTGTGTTCTCATCACACTGCTGGAAAGGAGGGCACGTTATTCAGTGCAAGCACAGTGCCACCTTCCTTTCTTTATACACCCCAAATGTTATTAAACTTACTATATATGTAATAAATATTAAAACATTATACATTGAAATACTTTGCATAAAAGCATAAACACATGAAAGTGTGTTTTGTGCCTTTACAAAATTGGTTCTAAGTTAACTTTACCATTTGCTAAAAAGGGCGGATTGACAAAGCTTTATAATCCTTTTTTGTTTTTAGGTACTGGGGATCGAACCCAGAACCTTGCGCTTGCAAGGCAGGCACAGCGCCACTGAGCTAAATCTCCCAGCCTGAAGCTTTACAATCCTAATAAACATGGAAGCTCAAATTACATCAAGTGATCACAACAAATTTCAACATGCTTTCCATTATAAACTTAAAAAACAAGTAGACATAAAATGGAACAAAACTAAATATGCCTGTGATCTTACCTAAATTTTTTCTAATCATGGTGTCTGTTGCCCTAACTATCTCATATTAGATATAAATGTGCACTACAATAAATAATAACAATTCTCACCCATTTGTAAACTGAATAGTAAAATGAGACGTCACAGAGGCCCAATTAAAATAGTTAATAGAGCCCAATATAAATGAAAGTAGGCCTTCAAAGATTAAAACTTATTATAGAAAAACTAATTAAAGAAGAAATATTCATCCCTACTGCTTCTCCGCTTGACAGTCCAATGTTGTCTGTTTTTTCAGTTTTTATTTTTTATTAGTAAGTTTCTGTTTCTTTTCCTTCTCAGTCTCCATGCTAGGATCACTACAAAGACTGGAATTCCTCTCTGCTTCCAAGAGCTTTGAGCAGTACTGGGGCTGCCTCCTGGAGCCCGCTGCAGCAGGGTAGTGCTTGGCCAATGTCGGTTATTTCTTCCTTTGGTAATTTACAGGCTTTATCTTGTGATTGGAGTCAGATTGTTAGTGTTAGAACCAGCCATGTGTCCCTGTTCTCAAATTTTATACATGTATTTGATCAGAATCGTGTCTTTTTTTATGTGTCCGTCTTTGCAGTACACCGTGTTCACATTCCTTGTGTGGAGCGGGCCCACGCACAGGGCACGCTAACTCCTTTTCTCGTCCCCTTCCCTCCCCTCCCTCCTGTTCCCTCCATCTCTCGATCCGCTTTTCATTTGAGAGAGATCCATCTCCCTACTTCCTGAGGTCTCTCTTTTATTTTGCTCTTTATTCATATTTAGGCTTCTCATATAAGAGAAACCATGTGATATTTAAGCTTGTGTGTTTGATTTATTTCACTTAACTTTATGGTGTCAAAGTGCATCCATTTTCCTACAAATGACTCAAATTTATTTTTCTTTATGGCAGCATAGTACTCCATTGTGTATTCTTTATCCATTCGTCTGTTGATGGATATGCAGGCTGCTTCCAAGACTTAGCTATTCTGAATTGTTACACAAAAGTATTTCTGAGACAGGTGTTGGTGAGGATGTAGAGAAACCAGGACCTCATCTAGTGCTGGTGGGAATGTAAAATAGTGTGGCGCCTTTAGAAAAGAGGTTGGCAATTTCTCAAAGTATGAAACACAGAGTTGCTGTATGGCCTGGTGATTCTGCAGCTAGATCTGGCTCAAGAGAGCTGAGAAGTGACATCTACCCAAGAAAAAGCGGTACCCAAATGGTCTTATCGGCCTCTTCACAATGGCTGAGTTGGGAACAAATGCTCATGGATAGATGGGCGGGTGAGCAAAGTGTGGTGCATCCGTGTGAGAGGCCATTTACGGGGATTTTAAGACAAGGATGAAGGTTTGACCCAGGCCGCAGCCTGGCTGAACCTTGCAAACATTGTGCTAAGTGAAAGGAGCCATGATAGGCCACAGATCAGATCATGTGACTGCATTTATCCGGAGCTGTTAGGGAGAGGTGAACCTCAGACAGGAAGTGGATTCCGGGTTGCTAGGAGACGTGAGACTCCTCGGAAGGAAATAAGGGTGACCTAATGGGCTTTATTTCTGGATGATAACAGACAGTGGTGACGCTTTTATAATTTTGTGAGTAAAATAAAAAGGACTGGATCCTAGTGAACCTTAAAACAATGAATTTCATGGTATGTGAATTCTATTTTAACGTAATTGTTCTGAAGTCTTTCTGAGCTCTAGGAACTAATTCAAACCTTTGCCTTGATCAATTCTTCAAAGCGATCAAGATTTAAGTGGCTGATTTGAGATGTATTTACCCTTTCGATGAAATAAAACAAAAGTTTAAGATAAACAAAGGCAATCAAGCAACTGGAATTTATTTTTTCACATGTGTTGGATTTTCGTGTTTCCAAACATCTGAGGAGAGTCACCAGTGACATGAATCAGAGTGGTAAGAGATGTGTTTCTGAAACGCTTCCACAGATGGCCTCATTAAACACATTTTAGGTGTTGATGAATAAGAAGCATGCAGAGCGAACTGATAGGAGACTCTGGTTTGGAGAGGAGACAGATGAACAAGGCCTGAGCATGAGCATCCTACTCTGTCTCTGTCTGTGCCTTTGATATGTTTTCCAGGGCACACAGTCCGTGTGAGGGGAAAGGATTAAATGTGTTGTCACTTTATAGCTATCCCTAACACAGGGGGCACCTTCCACCAGCGATAAGATAAACTCACTTTTATCTCTGAGATAATACTACAGTAAAAGAGTGCATTCTGGAACGCGGAGCCTGCTTGCTCAATGCTGCATGCGGGACTCACGAGTCCTCCACGCGGGAAGGGATCCACGTGACCCAGGTAAAAGTGGACCCAGAGTCGGGCGCACACCCCAGTGCGAAACTCCTCCTCTTCCTTCATTTTCAATGTAAGCATCAGCATTTTCAGGCATTTTAGCCCAGGAAATTTCCCTAAAATGTTTGGGGCTGGGTTTGTGTACAGCGCCCCCCCCCCCCGCCCCGCACATCCTTTTATTTTCTTGGTCTGCAATCAGCGACAGCGAGGACTTCAAATAGTAACAGATGACAGCACAAGACCCCCAGCGAGAAGGACATTTCCTGGAAAGTAATTGTTTTGGGGCGAACCTTTCTTCTGGGCCACATCATGTGGTTGTGAAAAGGCTTTATCGGTGTAAAGGAACACGGAAACCACAGGGAGCGTTCCATCCATCGTCACTGTTCTCTTCCCCCAGCCCAGTTAGACCAGAGTCCCGAGTCCCGTAGAGCCCGACACGGGTGTGCAGTGTCTGCCAGGCGCAGGGCGGGATAACACTTTACACAGCGTTTGTGAGGGTGTGGGAGCCATGGGCAATGGTGCCCTCAATGCCATCCTATTCTTTATTGATGGAGGTTCCTTTGACATTTTGGGTCACTTGTCACTTTTGGAAACTTCTTTTTTAACAAAAATGCAAAACCCAGCAGACTCCCCTTGTCTTACTGCTTTGACTCTCATTACTTGCTGCCCTAAGGACCCTGGAGTCCCTGGGTTACCTCTGAGATGACCCAGGGCGAGGCCCTACACCATCACTCCCAGCTACATCTCTGGAGCAGCAGCAGCAGGTCCAACTGTAGATTTTTCAAGCTTTAGAGAACCCTTATTGGTTTATTCACATGGATCTGCATACCTTGAGGTCAGGTAAGACGTGGTGAGAACATCAGATTTCTCGTAGGAAAATTCTTAAATTTGAGAATGAAAATGTTACAATGATCAACATGATATTGTTTTACAGGTAGAAAAATGTTACACTGGCTGCTAACATTCTGCTAGCGTTTAGACAGATATTCCAATTTTCCTGGATGACGCAATATTTTCTTCCCTTCATTTCACTGCCTGTCACAACTGAGAGTGAACTGAGATGCCTCCCTCCCTTAGTTCTCAACTCGGTGTCTTCCCAGCCTGGGCAGGGGCCCTCGGACCCAGCAAGCTCTGTCAATGTGTTCTCAGCCCTGTGATTGACCACTTCTTCTCTCTGACCTTTTCGCCCCTCCAAAACTGCCCAAACTCTACCCCTGCTGCAGAAAGGCTTCTGAACGCTGGGCATAGATAGAGTCCTCCTCTGAACTCTTGCTGTTATCCACATCGGGCTTGAGGCCTGCACATTTACAGCCCTGTTTTCAAGTGCACCTGTCAATGCCCACAGTGAGATTATGAATTGCTGGAGGTCATGGACCACCCTGATTAATGATGGCAAAAGACTTCGCCCATAGCCTTGCAATAAATGTTTGTTGACTAAATGAGTGAAGGAGGAGAGATTAACACGAGAGTCCTCCTGAGAGAGCTCTCTCAGAGGAAAATGATAAATCAAGGCACAGCAGGTCTTCCACGGCTGCTCTGCCCGTGGATCTGGCTGGCGTAAAGCCAAGTTCTGGGGTCAGCAGGATCAGAAGTGTGGACCCCTCCCGTGCTGTGATGGGAAGGACTTTGACCTTCACACGCAAAGCAGAGAGGAGTGTGACTGGAACAGTGTGCTCTTATTTTTTCCTTTGCATGTTTTTCATACAACTCCCCAGCAATAGTCGCCATTCATTTCTAAAAAAAAATTTTAAAGCTGCACGTCAGAGTCCTGACCTGTAACTCAGGGTTAATCTGCTAACTTTGGGGTGACCGCTGTGGCTGAAAGTGTGATTTTGAAGCAGGAATTGCTGTGAGATTCCAGCGAGGACAGGGGCCATGTTCACCCCAAAGGTCTGTTTTCAGAAGGCTCGGAGGCACTCGGGTACAAAGGGTCAAGCGCAGTCCAAACAAATGCTTGACAATGCGAGGTACAAAGGACTCGGGTGCTTGGTGAATGGTTAACTGGGAGCTGTCATAAACAAAAGTCTTCCATACATCGGCCAGCGGGTCGGTAAAAGCCCTCAGAAGACAGAAGAAAATCACATCTTTCAAAGTTAAATGTCAGTCATCAGGCAGCTGGGTGGCATTTGTGCTTTTTATTTTTGAGAGGTTTTTGCTTAATACTCTGAGTGAGGTAGGGCAGAGCCTGTTCTGTCTGCATCCCTGAATCATCAATCTGCTTGCCCCATAGTCAAATGTACACTCAGCATTCTTTCGTGTTCCTTTCATTCCATTCTCCATTCAGCAGATGATCTGATTCACATTCACCTCCTGGACTGGGATAACATTTTATCCCACTCAGGAGGAGGGAGCAATTTGCCATGGCCATCAGGAGGATGGAAAGACAGTTCAATCACTTCACTCTATCTTCCGAGCAGCTGAAGAATAGAAGTGTGACTACTAGAAAGAAAGCCTTTCCCCACAGATATGCTGGACTGGACACAGCTGAATTACACATGACCATCCCCCATCTTCCGGGAAGAGTATTCAAATATTTAGTAAAAAAATACCTGTAAAGCTTAACTGCAGGAAAGATATTGAGGACTGTGTTACAATCACATAAAAAATGATTTTCTTCTTCCGCTTAAGAGCCCACTATGTTGTAGACAGAGTTAGTAGCACCTTCTTGTATCATTTTGATTTGATTGTTATGGGTTATATCCAGATGTCCCTCAAAACTTCATGTGTTCTAGGCAGGGCTTTTTGGAAGTGTCTTGATCTAGGATGTGTGATGCTGAGATTCAGGGTGTGATTACTAAATTAGTCCACTGATTGGTTTAGCATAGTTCTGGGAGTGGGTAGTGGGAAGCCCACCCTGGGTATGGGCTGCATCACCCGAAGTGTGGATAGCCTGGAAGGGATAAAAGTGAGAGGGAGGCTGCTGCTGCTGCTTTTGCTGCCTCCTGCCTACCCTGCCATGGACTGTTTCTTTTCTGTGATGCCCTCTGCCCTGGCACCCTGCCTTGGAGTCAGCTGACTATGGACTGAAACCTCTACAAACTGTGAGCTGAAATAAATCTTTCCTTTAACTTGTGGATATTGGAGATTTTGTCTCAGCAATGAGAAAAGTAACTAAGATCTTGATTTTTAAGGGCATATGTGTTTGGGTATGTGTATCATAATGTTGAACAATTATATGGTACCAGTCAGCCTTGCATAACTGTGACATAATCAGCCTATGAAAAGGAAATGTTTATTCTGACTCCCAGCTTCAGAGCTTTCTCTCTGGTGGGATGAGCCCATGACTTTGAGCCTGTGGCCAGGGAGCACATCCCAGGGGTGGGTGTGGGGAGGCTCATCATTTGTGGAGGTGGAGAAGCAGAAGAAAGAGGAGAGACCAGCGCCCTGCAGTCCCCTTAGAGGGCACAGTCTAGAGGCTGCCCTCTCAAAGTACCCACTGCCACCCACAGCACCAAGACGGGACCAGGACTGGAACTGTATGCCTTTAAGGGACATCCAGGTCCAAATGGTGGCAGCTTCTCTTTTTGCTGCTCCCTACCAAGCTTTGGACTGTCCTAATCATTAGCAATTGCAGGAGTGAGTGCATCGAGCACTTGCCAGCCACCATGCACGACACCAGCCGCACTTCCCACGTGCTGACCCTGGGAGTGACAGTGGGGCACATGCCATCTCACCACGCTCCAAATGGAAACCGCAGTCAGCCCAAGGTGGGTCCCACCCAGGGTGCCCCAAGTTCCCCAGGAGGCCAACAACAGCATCTGGCCCACTTTTGCTGTTCTTCTTTGCATCTGGACATGGCTAAAAACTCTACTTTGTTGTCCTTGACCATGTGTGACTCCAAATGGAACCAAAACCATGTGGCAGCTGTTTCAGAGCTCTGCCTGTTGCTCCATCCCTGTCTTCAGGTCCAAGTCCACCATGCACGTGATGTGTGTGAACTGCACTCAGGCTGAGCCCAGAGTGTGGCTGCAGGAGCAGCCCTGTGTTTCTGGGCGTGGGCTCCTCCACCTGATCACAGTGTGTCCCAGGGGCCACCTCCCTGCTCTCCTCCTGGGGACCCTCTGCTCCTTGCTTGCCAATGCCTGGGTGTCTATGGGACTTGGGAAAGCCTTTGCTTTGTGACCTCTGCCTCCTAAAGTTCATTTCCTCCTTTTCCTGTACCAGAAGTCAAGCTTAACCCTTTTTCCAAAACCCAGGAAGTAGGTGTTTGCATGGTGAGCCAGGAATGTGCCAGAAGTCAGCATTAGGTCCACAGGTGTGCGAAGTCGAAGTCTCCAGTCATTTTGGTCTTGCCTGTGTATGGGACTTGACAGCTCAGCCATGGCCACAGTGTGCTCTTTTCCTTCATCCAGTAGACGGTTTCCCTACCCAGCCCTATGAAGAGTCTCTGTGGTCTCCACCACGATGCTGCCCAAGAAAATGCCTGGCCTCCTGGCTTGCAGGTTTTCTTGAAGCATAGCTACATCTCCTCCACAGACACTGGAGTCTTCTGTGCCATTGGAAGAAAGTGCCAGCAACTGGGTCCCAGGGTGAGGAGGCTCACTTCAAGGCTGCAGCAGGGCTGTGCCCTGCTCTGAGCTCTGGATGCCCTCCCTCCTTGCCCTTCCAGCTGTTCCTGGTGGCCATTCCTGCCTGGCAGCTGCATCTGTCCATCTCTGCCTCTGCATCACATGGATTTTCCAGGTGTCTTGCTTCTATTTCTAAGGGTGCCACCATATTGGATTCAAGTTTGACCTCTAAGCCAGAGATGAATGACCTCACCCAACCAGAGGACATCTGCAGGGGTCCTATTTCCAGATAAGGCCGTGGTTACAGGTGCCGGGAGTTTTAAGTTTTCAATATGGCTTTTGAGGTACACAATTCAACCCATGACAGTAAATTACCCTGCTTTATTTAAAAAAATGACATACACCCTCTTATTGCCATATTCTATCCTTATATCCCACCAGGCTGAACTCAGTGTAATCTGTAAGACTGCATTTAATGCCCTAAATTGCAATCTCAAACCCACACTGCAGCATGAGCACTGGGCATTGGTGACAGACATGCATCTCATCTGGTGGGCTGGTTTCCCTCCCCCCGCCTACTGGGCTCTGTGCCCGGGGCTCACAACTGCTCTCCACTGCACTGAGCCCCGCTGTGTCATGCAATGTCCTAGGTGCTGGGTCCGTAGGAGTGGGACCCAGGGGGCCTTTGCTGTCTCAGAGCTCGAGATCTCGGAGCCAAGGCCAGCACCGGGCAGGGGTGAGGGAGAAGGGTAGGGCTGTGGTGAGGCGCTCAGGAGCCCAGCTCTCTCCGTGCTAGACCTGTGGTCAGGGGCATTGCTTCATTCTCTGCACCCTGGCTTGGTCACCTGTCGAAAGGGGGCACCCCTTGTCAGCACTCCAGGGCAGGCCCGGCCGCCCAGCAGGGGTCTCTAGAGCAGGTCACTGTGGCGCTGGGCAGGACTCACCTGTCGGGGCAGGGAGTCCCTGCTGGAGTGCAGGTGTGCTGAGGCTCAGGAGAAGCAGGCTGGTGTGAGCGAGACACAGTTCTCACACTAATCCCCAGATGTGTCAAGTTATGTGCATGCACAATCTGCCAGAATAAACCCAGGAATCTGTAGAGAAAGAAAATAAATCATGAAATGACAAAAACAGACACAAAAAGGATAGATGGAGGCAGGCAGAATGAGACCCTCCAGGCAGGAAGTGCCTTAGCCATGCTCTCAAGACCTGAGCCCCTGGTGGACGGGGCCTCAGACACTCTCTTCCTTCCCTGTGTGGCCAGCTCGGAGGTCCTGTTCCCACCCAAAGCTCCCAGCTCTTCCCTAGCAGGCTTGCATGGCTCTGCTGGAAGAGATGGGACCACCTCATTGTCCTTCTACTCTGCGGCACCCTTGTGCCAGCCTGGGCTTGGTCTTCACCTTCCTGGGCCACCTGTCACCTGCATTCCGCAGTCTTTCCCTAGTGAGGTCAGAGAGTATTGTGATCCGGGCTACAACTACTCAGTTCTCCTACTGCAGTGAAAGAACAGCCAGAGGCAACATGGGCATGAATGTGCAGGCTGTGTGCCAATAAAACTTTATTTATAAAAACATTCAGCAGGAAGGATTGGCCTGTGGGCTGTTGTTTCCATTGCCGCTGCCTTCAACTATAAAATTTCCTTGGAAAATCCGTTATTTGATGTATGACTACTGTGAATCCATGCCTCGATTCCACACAGTTGAAACAAACTCCTTTTCCCGCTAAACTCAGCTCCCTCCCCAGATTTCTTTCTTCTGGCAATGGGAGCGACATTTTCCAATGTATCCACACTGAAAAAGTACTCAATTGAATACTTGATTCCCCTTCTCTGCGACCTGTCACGCATCTCACGTCTGTGGATTTCTCTTTTCATAGCTGTCATAATCTTGCCACTTCACATCTGTATTTATTTTCTTGGGTTTTCGACCGACTCATTTGCCTTCATTTTTTGCCACCAACTCATCCTTACTGCAGCCTTGTTTCAGCCTGACTCGTTGCTTTTATCAACCAGCTACTCTCCAGGCTTCCAAATCCACCCAACCCTGACCCCATCCTGCCTTCGCTGCCCCTGAGGGAAGTTCCACTCTGACACATGTCCACGGGCTCCTGTCTTCTTTGTGTCAATTTCCAAAGCAAAGCCCCGCCTGGGCTTCCCCAAGGTCTCTGTCTTCTGGCCAAGCTGTCCAGTCGCTTCCGCCCGAGTTCTTGCCCGATAGACTCCCTCAGACCCACCTGCCAAAGGGTCACGCATACCTCGCATCACTGAAATGTCCCAAATCTGCTCTCTGTACTTCCCTAGTGAGAACAGCGTTAGTCGTAGTGACTGGTGTCTTTCTTATGCCAGATATGGCTGTGTTTTCAAGGAGATCACTCAAGAGTTTTGTCCTTGGGAGTTTAAGAGGATGAGTGAATACTGTGTTGTAGTCAGGCTTCGCAAGGGAATAGATTTAATACAGGACAGATAATTTACAGGATTATTTTATAATAATCACCTAAAAAGTCAAAAGCAGAGGAGGGCAAGAGATCTGTCCACACACTAGAGACCTGAAGAATCCGGCCGAGGGCCTGGATCCCACAGCAGGGTCCTGCACGGCAGTGTCTCATGCTTGTCCTTATCGAGGGTCTGCACAGGAAGGCCCAAGGCCAGTGGAGGAAGCCAGAGAGTCTGTGGCAGTGGGGCAAGGGGTCTGTGCATCAGGCTGAGGGGTCTGCACTGGAGCCAGGAAGCCACGCTCAAGGCAAAAGCCAGAGCTCTCCTGAGGAGAGCAGCAGCCATCCCTGGGGACAGCAAGGCCCCAGGCTCCTCTGATGAGGAGAACAGCCGAGTTCCTATCAGGAAAACCAGCTGAGGCAAACTTCTCCAGGAAAATCAATGATCTTCCCCGCTAGGTCTCTTTTGTGCCCTTGGCAACAACCCTCAGGTGGGTCTTCCACTCCCAGACCACTGCTGACCTCAGTTCCGCCTGCAGGTCAGGTCGTTCAAGTCAACCATTAGTCAATCTGCCACACTCTGACATTCTTTTCTCTTCAGTCCCCTATCTACCTCTTCATCAGCTTTGAACTCTGATGGGATAAAGCCTGTGAGAACAACAACAGACACAGTGGCTGGGCTCCCCTGTTTAGAGGGAGTTCCCAGCCGCAGCTGGCTGTGTTTACCGTGGTCCTTTGTAACCAAGCAGGCTGAGGATTGAGGCAGAAGGCAGCCCCGTGAAGGGTGATCCTACCAGAGTTAGGGGTCTCTGGTCTTGAGGGAGTGTCATCCTTGAGAGACAGCAGATTCCATGAAGAGAAAATAAAATGATAAGCTCTGGGGGATTTTCCAAGGGGCATTTCTATTTATCTTTAGAGATATTAGATGTTGACTAAAAAATAAAAGTTTTCTCCACCATGAAATTTTTCAAAATTAATGGCTTTCATTTTCATTGAGACACAGGATTATTATTGTTACATTTAAGAAAAACTGTGTCAGCTTTAACTGAAATCTTCTGTTGGTGGATTAGGGATGGAAAGGAAACCACCCTCAGAGAGGTTGTGTTCAGACAGCAGAAGGCCCCAGGGCCTGAGTCTGCAGACTTCAACCCACAGCTCACGTCTGCAAACTAAGGAAGGTTTTTACATTTTAAATGTACAATTTCCTGAAAAAATTAAAACAACAATAGTATTTCACAGCCTGTGAGAATTACGTACAATTCAAATGTCCATGTCTATGAGCAGAGTTGTACGAGAAGCTGGCAACCACTGTGTGCTTAGGTAGCACCTGTGGCCACTTCTTATGCTCCATTATAGGCTCTGCGCATCAGCCCCACAAGACAGGAGGTGAGAAGCGGTCCTGTCTCAGTCACTTCCCTCGTCCCAGGGACAAAATTCCCTAAACTGAAAGGAGGAGAGGCTAATGTGGCTCACAGAAATTTCAGTCCCAGGTGGGCGGATCCAAGGCAGCGTGGCCTGCAGAGGGGCCTGACGGAGCAGAGCTGCTCAGGGCATGGCAGACAGGAAGCAGGAGGAAGGAGGAGTCAGAGGGGGAGGAACCTTCCAGGCCACACCCCTGTGAGCACCTCTCGGATCAGACCCCGCCTCCTGACAGCAGTCAGCTGTGAATCCCTTAATCCAAGCCCCTTCCTAAATCCCCACCTCTGAGCACCTGAGGCTCTTGGGGGGACGCCTTGCAGAAAGCCTCTGCGGACCCCTCTAGCTGCAACAGACTGGCAGTGAGGGGACTGTCACAACCATGATGCTGAGTGAGTACAACTGGACCCTCAAGAGCTCAGGCTGCACGACCAGGCAAGTCCATCTCCTGAGTTCAGTCAGAATGGAGGCAGCTTTAGCGAGGGGCTTTGTGTGTGGGGTTTTGGGGAGCTGCTGATGACCCCTTGCTCAATCCGAGTCCTGGGTGTGCCCCCAAAGTTCATGGGGCCCTTATGACTTGTGTTCTTTTCTGCACTGATGTCTGCTTTACTCTTGCATGCTGACTTTAATAAAAGAGGTCAGGGAGAATAGAAAAGGGACATTAAACAGAAGTAGGAGTAGAGGACAGGAAGCGCTTGCAGAGGGGCAGATAAGGCCAGGCCGCCCTCCCCAGAGCCTGGCCGGGTGGAGAGAGACTGCTCCCAGGGTGCCACGAGGCAGGGGTGGCTGGGCCTCCCTGCCCTCTGGAGATGCTGCTGGGTTAGCCTAGCTCCTTGCCGCACCACACACAATGCTATTTTTACTCTATAGGAAGGAAATCGAGGCTGAGAAGACTTCGGTATCTTGTTCCAGGGCCGGCAGCTGTATGCAGAGGACATGTGGGTTTGCTGTTGTCATTGTCCTCCTCGTGAAAGAGAAAGGAGAGCTGGTGTGGAGAGAAGATGCCTGCACATGCCCACAGGACGGCCCAAATCCTGGCTCACTGCGGAGGGGAGGCTGGTGTCCGCAGGAGCTCAGAGAGGGCAGACGGAGGCGCCACGCGCGGCTTTCTGCAGCTTTGAGGTGAACTTCGGCGCTTGGCACTCACCAGGCACATGCAGGGGGCGCTGGCTGGAGGCGGTCACTGAGGTACGACCCGGCAGGGTGCATCCTTGTCCCCCACTCCTCCCTTCTCTCTGGACCCCTGGCTGTGCACTTTTCTGTCCGCCTTGCTGTTTCTGCCTTGCAGCCAGCTGACCAAGGACCAAAACCCTGAGCCCAGATCAACCTCTCCTCTCTCCAGGTGTGTGTGTTGGATATTTTGTCCCAGCCTCAGCAAAGTGGCTATGACACTGCTGAAAATCTGTGGCTTACAGATATTTTTAAATTGCTCTTGACCATCAAGAGAAGGAAAACTTCATTTCCCAAGAGGTTTGTCAAATTCCTTTTCAGAATCACACCTGTGTCGGCCCATGTTGATGTTGGCAGGGAGAGAGCAGGTGAGAGGTGAGCCAGAATGAAATGTGCCTTCTGATCTAGCTGATAGGAAAATTCAAAAAGTACAATCGTGTTTAATATAGAAGATGAACATCGGATGATGCAAGCTGAGTCGGTGGATGGGCCCACAGCGCATGTTCCTGTTCATCTCCAGCTCTTCATGTGCGCATGGTCTCTGCATGTGGAGCCTGGAATTGTGCTGTTCAGGTCCCGGGCAGATCCTGTACATCAGGAGGGAGTCAGCTGGAGAGGCAGTTGGAGAACATTTGGTTGCTCCAGAATTCCCAAATGAGTCTTTTTTTTTGGTACTGGGGATTGAACTCTGGTCCTTGCGCTTGTGCAGCAGGCGGCGAAACCACTGAGGTAAATCCCTGGCCCAAATGAGCCTTTGACTTATTTAAGGAAGATGTAAGAGGGAAAAACTCTCATGTTTCACAAATTATTTCTTCCTTCCTTTCCTGTTTCTTCTCTTTTAGGTGACTGTGATGGATTCTTATTAGATGTGTTATGGTTTGTATCAGGATGTCCCTCCAAGCCTCATACCCTCCAAGGGTTCTGAAGGCTGATTGGATCACAGCTGACTTCTGTTAGGAGTTGGGATCAGACTGGAAGTCAGGTCCCTGTGGGCATGGCCTGGAAGTTTCCTCTCCCTCCCATCTCCTGCCCTGACTGCTTCCTGTCCGCCATGCTGTGAGCAGCTTTCATCCGCCAGGCCCCTCTCCCGTGCCCCCCTGCCTTGGTGCCACTGGCCATGGACTGAAGTGTGAGCTGCAATAAACCTCACCTCAAGTCCCTGGTGTCAAGTATTGTGTCTTAGCAATGAGAAAGTGACAAGACAACATGCAAAGATTCTGATACGGCCCCTGAGTGTTGCACCCCAGTGTAACCCTACTTCCCTTGTTGCTTTTGAAAACCAAAGCCCAAATTTGCTTTGGATGGGTGCAAAGACTTTGTGATTCTTTATCCATTTGTCTAAGAATGTGTGAGTGGAAGTGACACCTCTCAGGGTTTCTCAGTGCTGCACCACTGAAATACCAACCAACAGCTTTCCATCATTTCCATCATGGGATGAATGACACAAAGCTAAACTGGTCACAACCCTCCATCTACAGAAGATGGACTTCCAGTGTCCTCCGAGTCATTCCCAAGAGCCGGGCTGAGCAGTGGTCTCAGGCTCACTGACTCTGGGTTGCCTAGGGATGGGAAATCCTGCCTGTGCCAGTGACATTCTGGACTCCACCACATTCAACCCTGGCCTGTTGGGACAGAGCGGTGCAGGTGTACATGTATTGTTGTTGAAGGGAATCCAGGTATTGAATATGACCGGAAGGACCTTTCCTTTGATCCCAAGTAGGTCATTATAGCAGTGTACACTGTGGTGATTTGTGAATGACAAATTACTGTTTCCAGACGCGGTTACCCAGGAAATGACCTTCACAGGAGCTGCAACCATCCAAAATCAACAAACCAGTGCCAGAATTGCCACCCATTTTTATTTATATTTCACTTGTCAATGGTAGAAGAACTCTTTTGGTTAAGCAAGGTCTGTAGGTGTCACACTTTCAGGCTGATACGTCGGTTAATTCTGGCATGGAAAGTAACAGCAAGGGCAATGATGAGTTGTGGAGGTAGGTGTGGCTGTACCTGCCAGGTAAGGAACCAAGGGTCCTACTGAAGGGCAGGTGCGTAACGCATGTCCTTTGGGCCTGGTCACAGTTCTTCTTTGCAGATCTTGGGTTTTCAGTGTGGCTCTGACTCTCATATTATTGGCAGAAAATTGACTTTTTTTTCAGTTGATTTGGCTATAGAGTGAGATGTAGCATATTAGTGAGTGGTATTCACATGGGAGGTGGTGTGGAATGCACTGATGTTCATGTTTGCTGCTGAGAGGTGGGTGGGGGAATAGTGTGAAAGAGAGAAGCCACTGAGTGTGAAGGCCACGGGTCAACGAGACCAGCTGCACTTCTGCAGCGCAGACTCGGTTTGTAGTCTTCCCTTTGAGCTGGAGCATTTCCTGCATCCCTTCCCGTGTCGCTGTCATGCTGTCGGTTCTTCGTTGCATTTCCTACACACTTCCTTCCTCCAGCTCTGCAATGGAGCACTTCTGTAATGAACAGAGAATTTGTCGTATGACAGGTGGCGTTACTCCCTAAGGATTCTTGAGAATGTGGGGTGGTGTTCCTCAGGACCCAGGCCAGGGAGCCCAGGTACTGGGAATGCTGATGCAGAGCCCTGGGGGCAGCTGAGACAAACCACCGATAAGGCACAGGGGATGGCCAGCGTGCGTGTGTGTGTGTGTGTGTGTGTGTGTGCGTGCGTGTGTGTGCATGTGTGTGTGGTCTCTGTCTCTAACTCGGATTCGTTTCTGAGGAGGGAAGCAGTAGGGTCAATGGGTGGATGGAAGATGGGTGGCTGGGTACGTGGGAGGATGGGTGGACAGACAGGTGGGGGATTTACTAGAGGAAGTGGCTGCACAGGCTTGGGAGCTGAGAAGACCTACTAAGGGCCATCTGTGCCCTGGAGACTGGGATGCTGGCAGTGTGGCTCAGCCCAAGCCTGAAAACCTGGGAATGAAGGATGCTGGTATCATTCTCAGTCCAGGCCTGAGACCAGAGGCCTTCCCTGTCTCAGGGTGGGCGAAGAACATGCTGGCTCTAGGAGGGAGGAAATCCTTTCCTCTGCCCTACAGCTGTCCGAGTGCCCAGCTGAAGAGACAGTGCTCACCCATTTGGATCCTCCCTGAAGTCCACAGACTCACTCCAGCTCTTCTGGGCACAAGCAGAAAGAAGGCCCAAAGCTCCTTGGAGTTCCTCAACTTGATCAAGTTGATACCTAAATCCAGCCATTGTAGTCTGTCAGCGAGTGCTCCAAGCGGGTACAAATGGGTTTCTTCCTTTCCACTGCAACCCTATCCTGATTCTACATGTGCTGTGAGCTTGGTAGCAGTGTGTGTGGGTTGAGGGGGGCAGAGGTCATATTTCACACTATAAAAAAGATCAACATTGTGGCTAAATAAAACACATGAGCCCCAGAAAAATGGGGCTAAACCGTTGACCCCACCGAGAGTTACATTGGGAAGCTACTCAGTAGTTCTCTCAGAGCCCTTTCCGGGGTCGTGTCCAGGACACGTCTGTCCACACCACGTTTCCTTCAACACTAAATCTGCCTCACTTGGCTTCAGAACAGACTATGGACCAGGCTGGCATCACATGTGTGATTGCTTCCCCAAATCAAACCCACCCTAAAAGTGGGTCATCTCATTCTTTCAGGATATCCCAAAGAGCCTGACACCCTCCTAACAATTTCTGGAGGATTTGCTTCCTGAATGTGTTGGCCAAAGGATAGTTGAATGAGAGGCTTGGCTGGGTGCTCATGTCTGGGTGCTCATGCCGCTGTCGAGGAGCTCGGTAGCGAGCATCTGGTGTGCTGGCTTTGGACAGCTGTGTGCTTGGGGTCTGGGGAAGGACTGGGAAGCCAGCACTGTGAAGTCCCTCTGTCCTCCCTTGGGCTCTTTCAGATCCAAGGAGCCCAGATGCTGCTGGACTTATGTGAGTTTCTCTTCCCACCTCAGCCCCGGGCCAGGGCAGAGGACGCAGCGGAGAGACAGACAGGTAGATGTGCTATCTACCTGGCATGGACTGCCCCACGTTCTGCAAACAAACCTCCCCTAGGTTCCTGAAAACATGTCCTGTAGTGACCTTTGGCTGTTGTCATAAAATACGCACCTGCTGTCCTAGGCATGAATGGAGTGGCTCTGGCTTTGGTGCAAATAAACACCGTGGACCTGGAGAAATCTTAAATATCCTCTTCCTCCTTTGACTTCCCTTTGGCAGCTTCTCCTGGGAATCTGCTTCTTGCAGATCTTTGTGTTCCCAGTTAATTGCCGAGGTGGCTGAGGCGGCCCCAGGCGTCATGAACAAGTGGGGCCAGGACCAAAAGGAACTGCAGTGGCTGGCTGAATTTTTATGTGTGGACTTAACCTTTAGAGATAAGTTTCATCTCATCAGATTGTCAAAAATCTAATAATCATAATCATTCAGTGGTGATCCTGCTAGTTAATAGTGACCCAGCTGGCTGGAATCAGCATTTTCAAAGCAGGTACTGATGGACAGCTTTATATTGTTTCTCTCCCCGGATTTTCAAACTTTTGCATTCAGCATACAGAATCTCATTTTAAACACAAAATGACTAAAAAAAGTAGACGGGAGGCCGCGCTAGTATTCCCCGACTGCAGAGCACCATTGAGACTCGAATGCCCAAGGACTTGCTGACCCCGAGGCTGGGGACGGGGCTGTCTGCGCCCTCTCCCCACAGGCTGATCTGGAGGCTTTGCCGAGAGGAAACTTCCGGGCCACTCTGGGCTCATGCAGATGGACCGTGTCGTGGCAGTGACGCGCCTCCCTCTGGGAACAAAACAGCCTCCCTCGAGCTTCCCATGTGCGTAGATGGTGGCGAACACTTGTTTGCCAAGCCTTCTGTCTCCTCCCTCTCTGAGTCCCATTGAGATCATGGAAAGGCAAAGTAAATAACCACAGAGTAAAAAGCCTCCCAGAGTATTTATTTAAGAGTATTGTTCCAGGATATGCACAAAGATAAAGACCATATGTAATGAATGAGTGACTCCGAGGCCAAACGCCAGGGAGTGACACTGTGCCCAGGCTTGTCCTGGCCAGGGCAAGGTCACACGAGCCCCTGGGATATGCCCTGAGAAGTGGTCACCTTGTCAAGCTGCCAGCCCAGGCCCCTAACCCCAGGGGACCGAGCGCAGGAAAGCGCTAGGCCACCACTGGCTGTGTCCAAGCGTCAAGGCGGGAAGGAAGCTGAAGGAATGGGGTTGAGCGTGTGTGGAGAAGCGTCCCACAGAAGAGGAGACCGGGACCCAGGGAGGGGCCAGCCCAAGGGGCCAGCAGAGGACAGGGTGGCTCCGCACCAAGCTCCTCTAGGACCAGGAAGAAGTGACCGGGGTCTTGGTGTCAGGTCTGGGAGTCCCGTGCAGTGGGTTTCTGTGCAACAAGCAGACAACAGACAGGAAGCACACGACGGGCCTAATTTGGAGGCGAGTCAAGCAAAATACAAAGCAGGAAGGATGTAAATGACTTTGCATATTTAATGATTATTGACTTTTAAAATTGGGTTTAAAATAAAAAGGCCTGAAGACAGATTTGCAAGGATTACTAGAAAGCATGGCTTGGCTGCCCTGCTTATTCTACATTAATTCTCCCTCTTGTGCCCTGAGCACTGCCATTCCCCTAAGGTCCTGTGGACGTGTATCTGCAGTGCAAATTGCTCCACCACCGAAAATGCTATCGACGGAATGGGGTGGCACAAGGAACATAGCTGTTGTTCACGAGTTGCAGCAGAGGGGACTGAGATGATCCGACAGGGCTCTGTGGCCCCCGGAGCCTGCATCATACAGGGAGTGACACAGGAGAATACATTTCATCGCCCTCTCAGAGGGAAGGTACCAAACGCAGGGTGTGAGACTCCACCTCATTCACGGGAGATCGCTGCCCTGTTTCATTACCACCGTTCGGGTTCTCAAGCAAAGAAATCCTCTTCCGCACAGTCTTGTTACTTCCTTATTACGGTGGGCAGCGATCGTGAGGTTGGCATGGGGCTGTCCTCGCAGAAGTGCATACCGAGCATGGCATTTCCTGCACAGCTAAGAGCAGAGCTTCTTTGCTCCTCCTCACTTTGATAGAAAGCCTTAGTGGGAGAAACCCTTACCTCAGGCGTGATCTCAGACTCTTCACTGACCGCCCCCTGACAGGATGTGCCAGTGCCCGGGGGTGCAAATGAGTGACCCCTAATTTACACAGGCCAGGGAGGTTTCGTCCTGCAGTCAGAGTCACATAGCTGTGTGTTGGTGCCCTGGCTGCGACCCTGACCACTGGAGCCCAAGCTCCCAGCGTGGGTGGCTCAGGACTGGAATCGCTTGGAGGTTTCACAAGGCCCAGTGCCTGGATGCCAAGCAACACGGGGTGCCCTTCTTTGGAGAGCCCCCAGGTGAATCTAAGGAACAGCCAGATCTGCAGCCAGTTTCCCAGTGCATTGCAGTTTCCCGGGTGCCCGTTAGCAGTACCAGCTCCAGGACCCCGCCTCCGCTCCTCCAAGTCATAGCAGGGCCGGGGACCTGGGGTGTAAATGTACAGATACACTTATTTCCAGATGGAAGACCTCGGGCTGGAAATTCTGTATAATTCCGTTACGAAGTTATCTGAAGAGTTCAGTCTTATCCTTCTCTCCTTCGAAGGCAGAATTATGGCTGTGTTTAATTTAGATTACTTTGGTTCAACCTTTCCTTTTCTTGCCAGTTAGGGTAAAATGGTAAACCTGACTTTAATTACTTTTTACGAATTCACTTACACAGAAGAGGAGGGAAGAAAACTCGGGGCAGAAAAGGAGGGGAAGACAAGGAACCGAGCTGAGGGCGGGGCGCTGGCAGAGGCGCGGCCGGCAGATGGGACCCAGAGCATCTTCGCTCAGCACCCCTCCCTCCCTGCCTCCCCTCCCGGTCCCCTTCCGTGTGCGGAAGACCTGTCTCCTGTGTTCTGTGGTCTATTTTCACTTTGGCTTTACTTTATGTACAGTCCTTGTTTGATTCTCAGGCCACAGGTACAAAGGAAGCCAGTGGCACAGGGGACACCAGCACAGAGCCACGGTGATCCTGCCACGGACCCAGGCCAGGGCTCCCGGTTGGTTCCTTTTGCTTCCTGGCTGTCTGTTTCCTGACAAGTGCTCTGTGGCCTTGCCACATGGCTTTGGCTGGGCCGTGCAGCCCTGCTCGGTCACACGGGGGCTGCACAGATTTGGGGGTTCAGTTCTCTCACCTTCCTGGGACTGGAGCTCGAGTTCTGACCCTGGGAGCGGCTCAGGGGCAGACTGGCAGGGTGGCCAGGGCAGCCCTTGCTTCTCGCCACGTGAGCACACACGGAGGCCACAGGATGCAGTGAGTGCCAGGCGGCTCTCGTTCAGGCACACATGCGGATGGCAAGCCCCAACCCTCGCCAAACTCAGACACCTGGCCCGGAGTTTGCTTTGTTCTGCGCTTCTCCATGTGCAGCTGCAGGGTGCTTCTCCTGTGCTGGACTCCAGGACAGACACAAGCCACAGGCTCTGGGAGCCAAGGGGATGTCTAAGTGCTCAGAGCAGTAGGAAGGACAGGAGGGAAGCGGCCAGCAGCCAGGGCTGGTGGTAAGTGAGCTGCAGAGTTTCAAGGCACAGACTTCAGGCAGAGTAGGGGAGACAAAACCAGGAAACAGCCAGGATGGAGGAGCCACACGTTCAGTCGTCCCCAGGTCCGTGCCACACGGTCAGCGGCATTTCTTACTGTGCTGTCCCCAGGCGGTGGACGGTGCATCTTTGAGACAAGCAGCCATGAGGTCCCAAGGCCATCGTGCTTTCTCCCCTTATCTCCGGGGCCTTGCCAGCCCCGGGGCAGGTGCAGGACTCCGGGCACAGAGGTTGTGTGTGGGCGATCCCAGGGCTGCGTCCTAGCAAACAGCCGGCCTAGGGCACAAAGTCTGAAAGTGAAGCATAAATCCTTGTTTTGTCAGAGCAGAAACTGTTTTCGAAACAGCTCCGGTGGATCCTGGGGTACAAGGTCTCCAGAGGCCCAGAAACTGACAATAGCTTTCCAGATGGAGTTAGACATGCGGCTGCTCTGTTCTGTCTTGTCCTTTACTTTTCAATAATTTAAAGGAAAAGATAAGGAAAGTTATTTGACATGCCGAAAACATTACGCACTGCTCAAGGTTTCAAGTAAACAGCTTTTGTTAATTCTTGCATAAATAAATGTAATAAGTGGGAAAATATGCTTACTATAAAAGAGGGCCTAAATGAATTTTGAATTT
Organism: Heterocephalus glaber; assembly: GCF_000247695.1. Next base: position 2,729,907 of record NW_004624793.1, read on the forward strand.
GCTAAGAGAGAATTAACGTAAACAATCTGGTGCTGGCTTTTTGTAACTCCCAAGGCATTATGAATTAATGAAAATTATGCAGCTGAGAGAAAACCTCTGAATTGCATGACTTTCTTTACTGAAAGATGTTTTACTCTTTTTAATGAGAAAGCAAACCACATGAAATTTTAAAAATTCAAATACTTTACTTTGAGGCAATTCATTAAAATACTTTTTTCTCAGAACATTCATATGTCTGGGAAAAGCTTTGGATGTCTGAATGACGTATATTTGTCTGTATATTCATGTATGTATACTCATATATATGTGTACACACACAGCAATAGAGGATATAGACATATTTCATTGGACTAACTAAAAAAAACTGCTTGAAATTAATCTTTAAGATTACAACCTGGAGATTAAGCTCAAAGAGGACAGATTTCTATTCATATATTAATGGTGCTTGGGTGATCCTGGCCCATTTATAAAAACTGGCTGACTTTTACTAATAAATGTCTAAGAGGACTTATTCAGACAAACTGAAAACATCAACTCAATTGTTAGACAAATTATTTTAAAAGCAAAACCAGGAACATTTCCTGAATTTTAAAATAAGTAGATGAATAAATTTTTCCCGTTTTTGAATAGCACACACAAAAAGCCCATAATCACTTTACTTGCTTAGGAAATGCCCGAATCAAGTTCTGCTTTATTTCCATTTGTTTCCCACACAAGGGACTGGCTGGTCTTTGCCTGGCCAGCAAGGACTGGAATCTGTCAAAGAGTTGGTTCTCCCCTTTGACCACTCCATCTTTCTTTTCTTATTGTTATAGAGGGACTTCGAAACACTGGCTCGGTTTTCTGTTGAATGTGTGTGCACGGTGTGATCAAAGGACAAGGGGAGGAGAGACTGTTTTCATGTGTGCACACGGGTGTTCCTCAGTTTCCCCGTCATACTTGCCAGGTCCCCATGTCCATGCTGCTGCGTAACCCAAGGTTACGGAGCAGAGGGGAAGAGCTGGGCTCCCGGTGACCTCGGGACGCTCCCTCTGGGCACACACCTGAGGCGGGGCCGGAAAGAGACTCTGTGTTCAGGCAACGTCTCCTGTGCCAGGACCCAGGCTCTTCTTCCAGAAAGCATGTGGCAGGTAAACACCCGCAGCCATAGCTGACCCGGTAGCAGCGCTCCCTGTGAGCCAGGGCGTCTCTACCTGTGCGGCCCCTGCAGGCGGCTCTCATGAAGAGCCAGGGACAGGGACACCAGGCAGTGCCGGGGAGCAGCCCAGCCCAGTGGGGTGCACAGGAGGCGGAGTACACAGGCCAGGAGCAAGGTCAGGGCAGGGCCACTCTGAGGAGGTCACATGAAGAGGGCCATAGCCACCACGTCCTGACCACAGAGAAAGAGGGTTGGTGGCAGGTGGCTCCCGGAGCATGGCCCAGCATGCGTGACCCGTGGCAGGTGTAGGCACACATGGACCGAAGGGTGTGTGGGTCACAGGGAGGGTTTCAGAGTGACTGGAGCACACTGCGGTGGGGACAGGTGGGCTCGGGGAGAGGCAGGACCAGACTCACAGGGAGACCAGAGGGACCAGGGACTTCCTGTGGGACAGGAAGGGCCCCCGAGAGCATTGTGTGTGTGTGCAGGAGTGCACGGGTGCTCCCTCCTTACCCGATGGGGAGGAGCGGGCTCCGAGGAGGGAGGCTCTCCCTGCTGACAGCTGTAGTCTCAGGGCCCAGGGTCTCCATGCGGAGAGGACCAGAGGCCGACACAGCCACCTGGGTACGGGGCTTCCATGATGCAGATCCTGCCAAGTCGGGGGCACAGGGTGGGTTTGGCTGCTGCACTGGCCACAGGGGGGACCCTCCTCTGTGCCCCAGGAGACTAACCATGGCTCTCACAGTGGCAGGGTCCTGCCCTGCCACTTCCACATTAGTCCACAGAAATGCTGTGAGCTGGGACTCTGTACACAGACACCCACGGCGAGCAGAGAAAACAACCCTGTGGTCCATTAGTGCCACCAACGCCAAACACCACCACATGCCATCATTTCTAAGATGCACGTCGATGAGCATCTGTACCATCTGCACCGGGGTGTGCGTCCCCAGGTGGCCATCAGGGTGTGGTGGCTATTGTCCTCCTCATGTGACCTCGGCTGTGACCTTCATGGCATGAGGGACAGTGTTTCAGTCAACAAAACTTTTGTCAAAACATGGTAAAGGTCCACTCATCCACAGAAAGTCATGCCCCTGAAGGTTATGCACCGGAATGGCTTATAAACACACAAGGCGAGAGCTAAACAAGATGCAAAGAAAAAAATCCACAACTGTATGCAGAGATTTAAGTACTCGTCTCTCAATCATTGATAGAAAATATTGATGGAAAATTGGTAAAGATTTAGAAGATTTGAACAATATCCCCAACCAACTTGACTCCATTAGCATTTATAAACCAGTCAGCACAGGGTTTCAACCGCACGTACAACATTAACCAAGGCAGACCATACTTTTGGCCATAAAACAAATGTAAACACATGTCCAGTGTCCATAGCAGGTTAATCTGTGAGGCCCCAAACCTGGAAACCCCCCCAGCCCCCACCAGAGCGGTGTGGAGGCACGGGTGGTACCTCCACCCACGGAAGGCCACACAGCACCGGAAATAAGGGAGCCGCTGAGAGGGGTAGGCAACCTGGTTGAATCCCAACCAACTCAGCCCCAAGAGAAAGGGCAGACCCTCCAGAAGAACTTAGAGCATGATTGTAGAAGATTACCAAAGCTCGGGCAAGTGAAAACGACCTGGAGAAATGAATCAGATCCTCACTGCCCATGGCAGAGGTTGAAGCAAGCAGGTGGGAGGTTTCAGAGTGGGCACGCACTTCCTCCTTGATGATGGCGATGGCTTCCTAGGTATGTCCAGGTGCCAAACTTATCAAAATTGTACAGCTTTAAGAGGTGCAGTGGGTGTATGGCACATCCACTATGCCTCCATAATGAAATTAAAGGCCTCCATAAATATGAAATAGAAATCACTTGGAATGAAAAGACAATGTGGCACCATTATTTACTTGGCAGATTTCTCTCCTTTCTTAGAGGTAACAAGACAACGGTCACAGAATGGTGCAGGGCATTAGACGCTGCATAAAATGCAGGTCTGCTCTGTCCCCCTGCTGGTCCTCATCACCAGGCTCTGAGGATGAAAGGATTCCCCACCTGTCTGATCAGGAAATTCATTTTTCAAGTCACAGACAGAAACCGTTGACAGGAGGGATCCATGCACAGGCAAAGGAGAATCTAGATAGTCCTGACCCTGAAGCAGAACTTTCTCCCCAAGGTTCACAGTCGAGTCATCTAACTTCCAGAGGACGTGTGGGGCACTGTGGCCTTGCCTCGTCCCACAGTCCTTCAGAAGTCCCCCTGCAGAGGCAGAGAGGTTGGCGCTAGAAGGTTCTGGGCATGAAGAGATTTTGAGTCTGGGTTGGGAGCTGTCACCACAAACAGGCAGTGAAAGCTACAGCAGGGGACAAATCCATCCACCCAGGGAGGGAGGGAGGACCAGAGTTCGACCCACCCCGAATTCCTGCAGAAAAGGACTCTTCCAGCTCCCTTCTTGGATTTAAAAAAATGACAGAAGAAAGTAAACAGAAGGCGATTGAAAACATAGTATCTGGTGACAATGGCTTCATCCCAGTAGGCAGGTCCTCCCCCATGGCGAGGGGTGGGTGGCCGGGACAGCAGGCTGGGAAACAGACTGTTCCTACTTGGTACAATGGTGACGTAAAATGTTCCAATTTTAGTGTATGTGCTGCCAAAACGAGCGCTGGTGACATAAAACGTCCAGTATGTCGCGACAACACTGCGACAAAGTAGCCCAAAATGATTTTGTCATTTGTTGCAACACTTCAACTTTTGAAAAATATATCTTTCCTCTCTCCAAAGGATAGCTAAAGCATATTGTAAACAAGGCAACAAAATCTACCAAATAAAACATGCAATAAAATGAAAGCAAATAAAGTGACCAAATGCACAAATTGCACATGAAACTTTCAGTTTTGTGACAGCCGCCAGAGTGCAGGAAAGAAAAGACTATGCATTTGTTATTGGCTGATTTCTTGATGATAGCCATTCTTTCTGGAGTGAGATCCAATCTCAGTGTTGTTCTAACTTGCATTTCTCAAACAACCAGCGATGTAGAACATCTCTCGTATTTAGTGCTCATTTGTACTTCTTCATCTGAGAAGTGTCCATTCATTTGAGCACTACTCTGTCATAAAGAAGGATAAACTTGAGGCATTTTTAGGTAAATGGTTGTACCTCCAGACCATCATTTTCAGTGAAATAAATCAGAGACACAGGTTTTAATATTGCACGGTTTCTCTTATGTGAGAAACCTGAAGCATGAATCAAGAGCAAAATAGAGGAGAGATATTAGGAAGTTGGAAGAACTTTTTCAATTGGGAAGAGGAAAAAGAGATGGGGGAGAAGGAAGGAAGGGAAAAGGGATTTAAAGAAAAAAGTAGAAGGAAAAATGGAAGTAGAGCTTTTGCAAATGGGGAGTGCAATCGATGAGGGTTGGAGGGAGGGAGGGAAGGGAACAAAACAGAATGAAGATGCGTTGAGGACACGTGCAAATCCCACGATGAGTGTGATCATTAGGGACCGCAAACATGTACTAAAGAAAAAGAAAAAAGACTGCCAACTGCAGCCGGGTGGAAGTTGGGCACCTGCGTAGAAGAGGACGTCCTGTCTTCTAGCTGCTTGCAGGCCCGAGGAGCTAAAGACACTGTCTTTTCACAAGGACTTCACAACAAGCTCATGAATAGTGTTCATTAGCACACAGCCTGAAGCACCCTTCAGCGACAGTCAGCTGTAATATCGAGGTACAGTTTCATTACAATGTTAATTTCTCCTCCCAGACTGGTCCGAGGTTAAACCCTGGGCTGTGGCTGTGGAGGTCACCGCCTCCTCCAGGGCTGCGCTTCCTCCGAGCTGCTGGAAAAGGCTTGGGCAGGGCTGGGTGGCGGAGATAACAGTGATGCTCATCAGCTGGAAGCAGATCGCTCTAATAGGGATTACGGACAGGGTCGGCCAACCCTGGGAGCCAGATGAGAGGGGTGGAGTTAATTCCCGAGGACCCAGGGACCCCAGGGGCAAGGCCACCCTCGGAGACCAGACTCAGGAGGCTGCAGCTGCTTGTGAGATCGGGTTTTGTGGGAAACTGGGCGGGGCACCCTGATGCCTGAGCCCTGGGGCTGCAGAGAACTCAGGTTCTCTCTGCAATGCTGTCCCCGCTGTCCCCGCTGTCCCCGCCTCCTCAGGCTCCTGCCTTCGCCACCAGCCCACAGTAGAGGAAGTGAAGTTCTCCAGTGAGGTTCGCTTGTCCTTAGCTGGTCTTAGGCACTCTGGAACTTGATAATGTCTGCCCGACAATCCCAACCAGGTGTGGTGGTCCACCCTCGTAATTCCAGCACTTCGGAAGGCTGCGACAGGAGGATTGCAAGCTGATGCTGCCGGTTAGGTGGGGAGGAAGTATCCTTCTCCTCGGTCCTATTTTGGTTTTTCTTCCTTACGTCGTCCTTCCGCCCTCCTTGCCTTGTGCTTCCTGCGTGATGACCCTGTCTGAGGCCCGCGTCCAGAGCTTCGCTACTGTAGGGAGAATAACAAGGTGCCTGACCCTGAGAATTAACTGCGGAAGAGACCCAGGACTCGGGACCGGGAGATGGCTTGCCCAGTGGGGCTGCTCCATGCCTGTCATAGCTGTGGGAGGAGGCCCACCAGGCAGCTTTCCCTTTCATCAAAGGTGCACCCTTTTGCTAATGTAGAAAGCAGCCCTGTCACCCGCAGCTACTCAGGTGATGCCGATGCCCTGAAGTGTTTCTGTTTCAAAGTGCAGTTTTAAGGCCCTAGCTTAACACAGGCTGCATCAAAAGTTTCAAACTCCAGGTGCTTTTTCTCCAAACTGCAGCATCAGCTCCGGGCAGAGGACAGGTCAGCTGGTTAGGCAAGAGGAGGAGGTGTCCTCCCGAAGCCCGAGGGCTGGAGGCTATGGCGAGTGTTGAGCAGGAATCTGGGGCCCTGCAGAGTCCAGCGGGCCGAGGTGTGGCCGCCTACCTGTTGCTCCAGGCACAGTGAACCCGGGGGTTCCGAGGTGAGGACCACGCCGTCTGCTCCCAGGAGCCCGGCCCGGGTGCAGACGAGACAGACACGCTGAGCACGGCCAGGACAGCCCCGTGCCGGGCTCACATCACATCTCTGTGTTTATGTTCTGTTTTTGTGATCACTTTACTTTCCTTTTTTCAGAGGAACAGGGGAACTTAAATTTATATTGGCCTTTTCTAGTCTTACTTACTTTTCTTTTTATTTCTTTTATTGACTGTGGCCTAAATTAGCATTTCTCTGAGGATTAGTGGTGTGAACAGTTTTTCATATGTCTGTTGACAATTCGCATATCTTCTTTTCAGAAATGTCTATTCAATCTTTTGTCCATTTTATAACCGAGTTACTTAATAATCTTGCTGTTGAGTTGCTTTAATTCCCTATGTACTTTATTGAGGTGCTTATTTTTAATTGACAGATGATAATTGTGTTGAATTATGGAGCACAGCATGATGTTTCCATCTGTGTATACACTAAAAAGTCAATCGAGCTAATTAACATATCCATCACCTTACCAATGTAACATATTTAATGGTGTAAACATTAAAAACCTACTTTTGTGCAATTTAAAGTTTACAATATATTATTATTGACCATGATCCGCACAGAGCACAGTAGGTGCCGGACACTTACTGTCCCAGCCTGACTAGGACAGTGCACCCTTGGGTAACTGTCGCCTCCTTCCCAACCCCCACCCCGTCTCTAGTTACCATTTTCCTATTCTCTATTCCTATGAAATTGGTGTTTTTAGATTCCAGACGAGAGTGAGATACTTGTCTTTATGTGCCTTGCTTATGTTCTTTAGCACAATATTCTCCAGTTTTATCTAAGTTATTGTGAGTGGCAAATTTTCTTGCTTTTAAAAGTCTGTGTAGTATTGCATGTGTGTGTGTGTGTGTGTGTGTGTGTGTGTATGTGGGCCCTCTACATATGTCTCCCTTTTCTGTTGTCCACCTGGGGAGGGCCCTGATAACCTTAACTCTATACTGATCCCGACCCCCTTGGAACGTGGTCAGGCAGGAGTTACCAGGTTGCACAGTAATTCCATTTTTATTTTCTTGAGGTTTTTCCAGAATGCCTGTACTGTCTCACCTTTCCCCCAGCAGTGACGAAAGTTCCTCTTCTCTGCTTCCTACTGCCTGGCATTAGCTTCATCTTTGATAACAGCCATTGGCACAGATGGGAGGCGACAGCTTACTGTGGTTTTCTCTGCGTTTCCCAGATGATTAGAGATGTTGAGCTTCTGTCTGATGATTGTCTTTTCTTTTGAGAAAAGTCTGTTCAGATCCTTCACCCGATTATTTTAATTGGGGTTTTGCTATTGAGTTGCTTGAGGTCCTTACGTATTTTAGATATTAACCTTGTATCAGAGTTGTAGCTGGCAAACTTTTCTTCCTCTTCACTCCTGTAGCTCTCTCCAGTGCTGTGCAGTTCTTGGTTTGCTGGAGTGGAATCCTATTGGCCTCCTTTTGCTGTTTTTGTCTGTGCTTTGGGGTTTTATCCAGGAAATCATCACCCAGACCAAAGTCCTGGGGTGCTTCCTCTCTGATTCCTTCAAGAACTTTCCAGTTTCAGCTTTTAAATTACAGACTTTAATCTATTTGGAGTTGGTAAGTGAGATAAAGTCTGAAATAAGGGTCTAATTTGGTTTTATTTATGAATCTTGTCTTTTTCCCTGGTTAGTGTAGATAAGGTTTGTTGATTTTATTTACCTTTTCAGAAATATTAACTCTTAGTTTTATTGATCTTTTCTACTGTTTTCCTAGTTTCTGTTTCATTCGTTTCTGCTCTGATTCTTATTTCCTACCTTATATTAGCTTTAGGCTTAGTTTGTCCCTTTTCAATTTTCTTGAGATATAACATTAGGTTGTTTATTTAGGATGCCTTTTTTTTTTTTGGTATTTACTGCTATAAATGCTTGGGGACTTGCTTTGGCTGTAGACAATGTTTTGGCATGTTCTATATCCATTTGCATATATTTCAGTGTATTTTAATTTTCTTTTTAAATTTATGTTTTGATCATTTGTTCATTTAATTCCTATATGTTTCTGAATTTTTTCTTCCAATTACTGATTTTTAGTTTTTTGTTTGGAAAAGATACTTTATCTGATTACAATCTTTTAAAATTTGTTCAGGCTTATTTTGTGGCTTATGATCTATCAGAATGAATGATCCATTCTCACACAAGAAGAATTTGTATTCTGCTGCTGTCGGATGGAATATTCTATAGATATGTCTGGTAAGTGCACTTGGTCTAAAACACCATTTGAGGCCAGTGTTTCTTCACTGCTTTTGGATGAGTCACCTGTTCATGTTGAGGTGGGTGTTGTTTGGGTGGGAAGAGTCGGCACCCCCCCTTCCTATCTCGGGCTCCTTGCAGAAGGGGGCATTGCTTGGCTCAGGGCGGAGACTTGGGTTTTCTGGGAAGCCTGGGGACCACGAGGCTCCCTCCCCCATTCCATCGGCTGAGGTCTTAACCTTGCTTCTCTGCTTTGAGCTGCCTCCGGTGTGCCGAAGTTTCCAGTCTCCCTTTCTGCCCTGCCGTGGAGCTCTGGGTCAGCTTGGTTTGTTTCTGTGGGGATGAAGATGGGACCTCCAGCTCCGCCATCTTGGTCTCTCTCATGCTCCCATTGGCTCTGCTTGTGCTCCATTTCCTTGTTCTCTGATCACCCTCCCTGAGGCAAAGCTGTGGTGTAGAGGTTCCAGAAGCCCTGGGAGCCGTGGGATCATGTTCTAGGCTCGGGTCAGTGGGCTGTGCCAATGTTACGGGGGTTTTGTGCGTGTGCATGGAAAGGGCTGGCGACACTGGGGCTTGAACCCAGGGCCTCATGCATGCCAGGCAAGTGCTTCGTCCTCTGTGCCAGCAGTTAGGACTCAAATCAGAACTTCCTGTTTTCAGCTGGGGCTGCAAACACAACAAGAACAGCCCGCCTGTCTGGTTGGACTCCGAGATTTCTGTTTTGGGGTGCAGAGGAAGCATTGTAGCTTCAGATGTGAAGCCTCTGACTGAAAACCAAACGTGTCCAAGTTGACCGTGGTCACAGCCATGCAGCGTATGTGGCCGGATCCGCCAGGCTGAGCTTCTTCCCTGGCCTGTGGTTTTCTCCTTGTGCACAGGCCCCGGACCAGATCCAAAGAGGAAAGGTCTCCGACCCGGCAGATATTGTTGCCTCCTCTTTTCTACTGACACCCAGCTGTGTATTCCTGCCAGCAAATCAGAGCTGTGCTGCACCATGCCGGGCGGGCGCTCTGATCATTCTTCATTCATTCCGGCCTCACGCGTCCTTCTCAGGCCCCTTTAGTGATTGTGTGTGGGCCTCGGGGTGCCAGGTGAGTGTGCATCCCAGGCACCTGAAGACACGGCTGGCTTGGCTGCAGCCTGGCCCTGCCCTTGACTTCACTGCGTGCCGGCTGCTACTCAGCTACCCCAGGGGTCAGCATGGCCCCACGGCCACCTGGAGCCCAGACACCTGTCACAGTGACACCACGCAGTCCGCCCGCAATCCCTCCTCCACGCCCAGCTGTCTTGGTCTTAAAAGGCACTGACTGTGCAAAGGATTCGGCCGTGGGGTTGCAGGCACGGAGAGCAGACGCTGCTTTGTGTGTGTGTGTGTGTGTGTGTGTGTGTGTGTGGTTTTTGAGACAGGGTCTCACTGTGCAGCCCAGGCTGGCCTCCAACTCACAGTAGTCCTCCTGCCTCAGCCTACCGAGTGCTGGGATTTTAGGTGTGTGCCACCATGCCCAGCTCAGATGCTGCTTTTGAGAGAAGAGCTCCAGGCAGGAACATGAAGGTAGAAGAAGACAGATGATGCACCTGTCAGCTCCGTCTTCTCCTACAGTGCAGCCGAGACACACCCTGTGTGGGAGGTGCCACTGCCCAGCCGGGGAGGTGCTGTTCCTCTCCTTCTCGTCCTCTTCGATTTGGGTCCAAAGGTCTTTGCGAATTAGCTCAGATTTCCCAACTGTTACTTAAAATGGAGCAAAAAACGTTTTGCAACATTAAATAAATCCTATTGACCTGCACTGTGTGCGGCTGGAGGTCCAGATGTTGCAATCCTGAAGCACGATGCCCAGTTTTACACAGGCACTCCAGGGACAGTGAAGACAAGATTGCGAGATCTTTTTGATAAATGCGTAACAGTTTTAAAAAATTTTTCCAAAGCCTGTTTCAGTTTGTTTGAATTTGTCTGTCTGTGTGTGTGTGTGTGTGTGTGTGTGTGTGTGTGTGTGTGTGGCACTGGGGACTGAACCCAGTAACTATGACCTCAGCTCTTTTCCTTTTCCTCCTCCTTTGAGACTTGGTCTTGCTAAACTGCCCAGCCCAGCCTTGTATTTGTAACCCTCCTGCCTTCGCCTCCTAGTGGGTGGCATTACGTGCGCCCCACGGTGCCTGGCATGCTTTTTATTTTGATGTTAAATTTTGTTACCTGTTAATCATGACTGGAATTTCACATAACTATCATGAAGAAGATTCATGTGCAAATAATCTCCAAATGTCTATCTACACAGACTCTCTGACCATGAGTGACATACTCTGTCTACCTATGACTTACTTCAAAATTTCTCTGGAGTGAAAGATACTGAAAGAAGAGGTAAAAAAAATATACATTTCATGTATTTAGCTGCTGATCTAACTGAACATTGCTCTGTAACTCAGTCCTATCACATGGTGAAATTAAAATGCTTTTATGTTTTCTGCAATAACGGTCCCTCCTACGCAACTGTGTGACAACGTCTGCATGTGCTGTGTAGAACTCACAGTTTATTTGCAAATTTGCAAATTGCCTTGAGAACTTTCCTCATATGCACATTTAAATTACTTTGCAATTAATTACACCAATATATTTATCCAGTTAGAGGACAGACTATGTTTCATGTAGCAGTATATTACCTTGGCTTGAAACCTTTGCAAAATATCGAGATGTGGCCTCCATTTTGGCTCCTAGGCTGGGTCCTTGCAGTGTGGGAATGAGCCCAGATGTGGGATGCGAGTCTCCTCCAGAACTGGCCTCTACATCAGGCTTTGGCCTTCTGAAGGGTTCTTCAGGGCTGGCATTTAAAGAAAACATTGTGTGCAGAACCTTCAGGGCAGGATTTAACTCTGGGGGTGGGAGAGAGACGAGGCCCCTGCACGGCTCCAAAAGCACAGTGTGGTCGGTGGAGGCAGAGTCTGAGTAGATAAGAGAACCTGGCCAGGCCAGGGCTAACCTCGGAGTGTGATGGTCCACGCAGCAGTGGTGCCATGCATCTGAGCTTCCCGTTTCTTTTCTGCTTTTCACACAAAGACACCAACCCTGATTGCCAGAGGCAAGGGGTGCTCGCTGCCGGGGCTCAGAGATGGTGCTGGGAGCAGAGTGAAGAAGACTCCCTTATGCCAGCCCCCAGGGACGGAGACACTGGCCGGACGCAGAGCAAAGCCCTATGCACTGCGCTGTGCTGTCCTGTGAGCATATTCACCAAACAAACAAAGCAGCTGCAGTCGCACGTGCGGAGACCCACGTGGAGTGACGGAGAACGGACTCTGAAGAGAGCGCCAGACATCAGCCTCCTGCTGAAGTCCAAGGGAGAAACTTAGCTGGGGTGGTCCAGCACCTTCTCTGGAATCAGGCCTGGGAGCCAGGGGTTTTCCTGGGACCAGGGCTGAAAACTCTGGCCTTCTCTTCCTAATTGTTATGACTCTGGGCAGGGCTCTGGACCCCTAAAATAAGGGAGACATATGTAATGCATCAAAGCAAACAAACAACAGCAACAAAACCACTTTCTTGCCTCTTCCTGGAATACATCATTGTCAATCTTAGCACCCAGCCACTCCTGCGGACTCCCTTGACTCTGAAAGCAGCGCTTGGAGAACGGAAAGGTGGAAGATGGCGGTGGCCTCTACTCTCCCATCTGCTCCTTGTTATTTGAGGGCTGTGATGTGGGGAAGATGCGCCCAGGCTCCCCAGTTCTGAGGGTGCTTCTGGGCATGAGGAAGGTGCCCCAGAACGCCGCCAGGCACATGTGTTGGATCGGAACGAGTCCATCCTGCACGCTGGCCCAGAAGTTGCATATAACTGAAAACAACTTGCACACTGGCAGGGGTGGGAACAGGAAGAATTCAAATTTTGAGTTCTAAAATATGGACATGGCCTGGCTTTCAGGATTCGTGCTCACTGCTGTGGAACAGCAGGCACTGAGCTCACCTTGGAAAGAAGGAGGTGGTGGTGCGGGGCCGGTTGCAGCCCACCTCTCCGGCATGGAGGGCAACTCCTACCGCGCTGGCTCTGCAGGTGACTTCATTCCTGCCCACTCGGGTGCCTCTGCCTGTCCCTCTTGCTGACCCCTGAAAGCTCTAGGGTGACTTCTGCAAGCAAGGGGGGCATCATGAGTGTCTCCACATTATATGGTCAAAGTGCGAGTGGAAAATACAAGAATAAAAGCACCAGAAATCCAGCATGCCCCATGTGCGCATCGGCAGCTGGATTCCTACTGCTTTATGGCTTCCAACCATTTTCCCATTTGCAAATGTGAGTCTCATTTGGCACTGAAACGTCCCTAATAATTCTTTTCAGTGTTGGGGACTGACCCTAAGGCCTTCACAGTAAGCTACATCCTCAGCCCTATTTTTTTTAATTTTTTTTTTAAAATTTATTTTGAGACAGGGTCTTGCTAAGTTACTAAATTGCTGGGGCTGGGTTGGAACTTGTAGTCCTCCTGCCTCAGCCTCCCAGAGGGCTGGGATCACAGGCCCGGGCCACCACAGGGGGCTTATTTTTTCTAATTCTTTAAGACAAAGCTTACACACCACCAGGTCTGAAGTCACAAATGAGTATTTACTAATAAGTCTCTGTCCCAAAAAGCAGATTTAAAACCTTATCCAACTGACCTTTACACATAACCCAAGCATCATTAGGGACCCCATTGAAAATTCTGGACCTCATGTCGCCCTGACACAGGCAGGGAAAGTGCTGATTCTGCATACAGTTAGGCGCTCAGTCCCCTCCTCTTCTGGAGAATTAGTGTGTTATGTAAATTATTTTACAAATGCGCTGCAGATGTCATTAATAAAACATGAAAGCGAGTCTGTGTCACCAATTAGCATTTTCTTTGTATCCAGCCCAGTGCAGATCCCAGCCCCTCCTGCTGTGGGAGACGCTGCTGCCACCCGGGCACCAGACTCGTGCCTGCACTGGGCACCTGGGAGACCCTGGATCTGGCCGAGGGCGAGGAAGGACCTCAGGGGCCCGGAGAGCAACAGGGGCCGCAAGCAGGATCCTGAGGGTGAGGGTCAGCGGAGCTTGTGGGGGCCCGGCGGGCGGCTTGGGGCAGGCAGGTGCCGCCTACTCCCCCCTGGGGGCTGGAAGGCTGTGGAGTTTGTGCGCTTGATCCTGGAGGACGGGGCTTGGGTGTTTCTGGAGAGGGACGTGGGTTCCGTGGCCACGGGTCCCCCGGAGCTGGTCTGGACTCAGCTCCTCTCTGCTCCTGCCTGCTGGGCATCCCTCTCGGTCAGCGTGCAGTGCTGGGGTCACAGTGCAGGGTGCTCAGCGACGATCACCGACTTCACCCAGTCACACACACGAAGACACGCGGGCCCACGGCAGGGAAGCCGCAGGCCCGACACCGCCTGGACGCTGTGTCCCAGGGCCGTGTGCTGCGTGCGTCCTCCGTGTAGCGGTTCTGCTAACGCTGACAGGTGTGTCTGCCTCGAGGCTCCCATCGACTCGGGGGAAGCTGGGCAGATCCTCTGTGGGGAGACGGAGCACTGAGGCTTGGTGGCCCCCGAAGGCTGCCGTGCTGGCCACAGCGGAGGGCCTGGAGGGCCCCTGAAATGTCCGCCTCCTGATGCGCTTGGGATCCCTCTGCTGCCAGCCGCACATGACTGGGGAGGTGAGGAGCCCACTCGGGCGGGGGCCCCGGCCACGTGACGAGCGGCTGTGTCTCAGGCGGCAGGGCAGAGACCGCGGCCTCAGGGGCACCAGCTCCTCCTGCAAGAGACTCCAGCCTGTGTTGTTTTCAAATGTTTAACTTTCACCTACTTAATATTTAGGGAGGCTGAAGGAATAAAAGATGAATTATTGAAGAGATTAATGTTTTTAAAACCAAAAGAAAGTCACAGTCAGGCAGCTTTATATCAAAAACTCATTTCACAGGCATTAATTTTTTAATAACTTTCGGATGGTACAGTGAGGCCTGATGTTTGCTAATCAGCTCTGCATTCCTGGGAAGGCTTTGCTACTTTCTTGGGCGGAGACAACCCGAGCGCAAGGCCTCTCCTGTGAGGGCTCGCATCTGATTCAGAGAAGGCAGGGAGAAGCCTGCAGTGAAGGCCGAGCGAACACCTGGAAACTGGGGGGCACCGTGGGAGCTGTGTGTTCTGGGGTGCGGGGGGCGGGAGGCCAGCGGGGCGAAGTGAAGCAGAGTCAAGGGGGCAGAAAGTGGGCCGGCGGCGTCTGGAGAGGGAGGGGAAGGTGGCTGCGATCCCCTCTGCCATAGATGGAGCTGCAATTCTGTGTTTCTCCTTCACATCCGCACTTTAGAAAAGCGATGGTGGCCGCTGCCTCTGCCCTAACCACCGGGACCCCCCCCCCCCCCCCAGGCCACAGCTCCGAGACCGCCCCCAGTTTGGGTTACAAACAGCCATGGAAGGAAATCCCCAGCAGTCTTACATCAGATTAGAAAAGAGAGTGAAGCTCTTGAGTTTATTTTTTTTAAGTTAAATTATTTTAAGTGATGAACGGAGACCCTCAGGTAAGCAGGATAAAATTTACATTCGCATAGTGGCCGTTACGGAGATTTATGCCTGAGCTCTGAGACATGCATCATGTACAAGACGTAATTATACACAAGGTATGATTGAAAAATATAGCGAATGCTTAAGTTAAAATTTTTATTACAGCAAAAACAGCCATGAATCCCGCTCAAAATCCTCCCCTTGCTTTGAGCACACTTATCCCATCCCTCTCTCCCTTCCTTCCTTCCTTCTTTCTTTCTGTTTATAGCAAAACATTTATTGGTACATTTTATACCTACATAATGCTAACGCTCATGGTAGGAATTTGCACGTGGGCATGATATATCCTGCCTCTTTTTTCCCATTCCCCCCATGTACAAAAGCCCCTCCCCCTATACGCAAAGCTTTGTTTCCATTCTTTCCTTCTATTTTCTCTTTTTTTCCTTGTCCCTTCCTCTCTCCCTCCCTCCTTCTTTGTTCTCCTTCTCATTGGAACATTTTCTTTCCATTTCCCAATGTCTATTGTATATTTTAGTCCTTATTTCCACTTTTGGTTTTCCATACCAGAGAAACAATGCAGTATTTAACCATGTGTGTCTGCTTTATTTCACTTAAGAGTATGGTCCCAAGATCCATCCATTTAGCTATAAATGTCTGAAGTGCATTCCTCTTTATGGCAGAGTGGTATTCCATTGTATAAAAAAACTACATCTTCTTTATCCATTCATCAGTTGATGGGCATTTGGGCTCTTTCCAAGATTTAGTGGTTACAAACTGTGCTGCTATAAACATGGGTGAGCATATATTGCTGTGGCATGATGCTTTTAATTCTCTTGGGAAGATACCAAGAAGGGGGATAGCTGGGTCAAATGGAACCTCTTAGTTTTAGTTTTTTGAGGAATCTCTGCACTGATTTCCACAGTGGTTGCACCAGTCTACACTCCCACCAACAATGGAGATGGGTTCCTTTTCCACCACAGCTCCTCCAGAGTTTGTTATTGGCTGGTTTCTGGATAACAGCTATTCTTTCTGGAGTGAGATGAAATCTCAGCATTGTTTTAATTTGCATTTCTTGAATGACTGATGATGTTGAACATTTTTTCACATATTTATTTGCTATTTCTACTTCATCTGAGAAGTGTTTATTTATTTCAGATGTCCATTTTTGTACTGGGTCTTTAAATTTGGGCAAGTCTGATTATTTTGAATTCTTTATATATTCTAGATATTAGTCCCTTGTTTGAGGAACAGCTGGCAAAAAATGTTTCCCATGCTGTGGGTTGTCTCTTCACTCTGTCAGTGGCTCCTCTTGCCATGCTAAAGCTTTTTAATAAGATGAGATTCCAGTTGTTGATTCTTTGTGGTATTTCCCACACAGTTTGAGTTTCGTTCATGAAGTCTTTGGCTACTCCTATGTCCTCAAGCGTTCTACCTATTTGCTCTTCCAGCAGATTTAGTGTTTCTGTTTTAATATTTAGATCTTTGACCCATTTTGATTTTAGGTTACTGCATGATGAAAGATATGGGTCTAATTTCAACTTTTGGCATTTGGAAAGCCAGTTTTCCAAGCACCATTTATTAAAGAGGCTATCTTTCTTCCAGTGAAGCTGTTTGGATCCCTTGTCAAAGACGAGGAGGCTGAATGTGTCTGGTGTTGTTTCTGCACCTTTTAGTCTGTCCCGCTGGTCCTCAGGTCTGTTTCTTTGCCAGTAACATGCTGTTTTTAATCACAGTAGCTTTGTAGTATACTTTCAAGTTGGAGATTGTGATAACCCCTGCCTTGCCTTTGTTGCCCAGAACCGCCTTTGTTATTCTAGGTCTCTTCTGGTTCCAAATGAATTTTAGGATTTTTTTTTTCTAATTCTGTGAGATATGCTATTGGGATTTTGATTGGGATTGCATTAAATCTGTATAACAATTTTGGAAGCATGGCCATTTTCACTATATTGGGTCTTCCTATCGAAGAATAAGGGATGTCTTTCCATTTTCTGATATCCTCTTTGATCTCCTTTTTCAGAGTACTGCAGTTTTCAATGTAGTGGTTTTTAACTTCCTTCATTAGCCATTTCTTGGGATACTATTCTTAGGTATTTCATTTTTTTGGATGCTATTGTGAAAGGGATTGTTTCCCTAATTTCTCTCTCCATGAGTCTTTTATCCACGTGCAGGAAAACTATTGATTTTTGTGCGCTGACTTTGTATCCAGCTACGCTACTGACTTTGGTTGTCAAATCTAGAAGTCTTTTCATGGAGTTTTTAGAGTCTTCTATGTGGATTATCATGTCATCCACAAATAATGATAATCTAACTTCTTCCTTTCCTATCCTTATTCCTTTTATTTCTTTTCTCTTGTCTCATTGCTCTGGCTAGAGCTTCCAGAACTATATTAAAGAAGAGTGGTGACAGTGGGCATCCTTGTCTTGTTTCTGATTTTAGAGTGAAAGCTTTCAGTTTTTGACCATTTAGTATGATGTTGGCTGTTGGTTTGTCATAGATGGCTTTTATCAGATTGAGATATAGACCATCTATACCAATTTTCTGTAGGTTTTTTTTTTTAATCATGAATTGGGTGTTGGACCTTGTCAATCTTTCTGCATCTATTGAGAGGATCATATTTTTGTCCTTGGCTCTACTGATATAGTGCATTACATTTATTGATTTGCTTATGTTGAACCATCCCTCCATCCAAGTGGATGAATCCCACTTGGTCAGGGTGTATGATCTTCTTGATTTACTGCACTCTGTTTGCCAGTATCTTATTGAGGATTTTTGCATTTATGTTCATTAGGGAGATTGGCCCGCAGTTCTCTTTTTGGGTTGGGTCCTTCTTTGGTTTGGATATCAGGGTGATGCTTGCTTCCAGGAATGAATTTGGGAGTAATGCTCTCCTTTCAATTTCATTAAAGAGTTTGAGGAGTAGTGGCATTAGTTCTTCTCTAAGTGTCTTGGAGAATTCAGCAGTGACTCCATCAGGGCCTGGGCTTTTCTTTGTTTGTGGGTTTTTAGTTACATCTTCAATTTCATGACTGATATTATGTTATTCAGAGTTTTTATATCTTCTTGATTCAGTTTTGGTAATTCCTATGTATCTAGGAATCTGTCCATTTCTTCTGTATTTTCCACCTTATTAGAACACAGGTTCTCCAATCAGGTATTGATGATCTTCTGGATTTCTGCAGTATCTGTTGTAATTTCACCCTCTTCACTCCTAATTGCATGGATTTGAGTCTTTTCTTTCCTTTTTTTGATAAGGTTGGCTAAGGGTTTGTCAATTTTATTTAATCTTTCAAAGAACCAACTCTTCAAATCATTGATTCTTTGTATTTTTTTTTTTTTTAGTCTTTATTGCATTGATTTCTCCTCTGATTTTTATAATTTCCTCCCTCACATGAGCTATGGACTTGACTTGCTCTTCTTTTTCTAGAAGTTTGAGTTCAACATTAGGTTGTTTATGTGAGCCTGCTCTGTTTTCCTGATATGTGTATTCACTGCTATAAATTTCCCTTGTAGGACTGGTTTCATTGCATCCCATAAGTTCTGGTGTGCTGTACTGGCATTAATGACGTTCTTGTCACTTTCTGCAGCAGCTCTGGAGTCCTCTTTCCTGAGTGTCTTTAGTTTTGCTGTCATCTGCCTTGATATCCTGACTCAAAACATTTCCCTTTTGTGGTTATTTTGACTTTGGGAAGAGCCAGAAATCACACAGTGCCAGATCTGGGGAATATGGTGGATGAGGACACAGCGTCATGTTTTTATGATCTGCCTTTCCATTGGATGGTGCTCAGCAGCAGCAGTTACTCTATCTTTTATCACACTGCATAAAGAAACCCAGGAAGGAGACTCCAGAGCTGCTGCAAAAAGTGGTAAGAACCATGGGATGAGTGCATGGGAAGGGGAGCATGAGCCAGAGTCACAGCAATGTATTTTTACTGTAATTTTTTAAAATTTAAACTTTTGGGTCGGGGATTTAGCTCAGTGGTTTTGCCACCTGCTGCGCAAGTGCAAGGACCCAAGTTCATTCCCTGGTACCAAAAAAAAAAAAATTAAACTTTCACTGTATATTTTGACCACATCACATATTTATAATCTGAGGTCCTTGCTCAGGAAGCGGATCCTGAGCCCGAGCTGGGACCCCAGTCCCAGGGAGCCCTGTGCTCTGGGAGAGGCTGCGGCTGTGCCCGCTGCCCTGGGGTCCAGGAAGCTCGTGGCTGTGAGTGCTGCTGCAGAGTCAGCATGGTGCAGGTGCTGACTGTCATTTTGCTGGGAATTACGTGGGCCTAGGCTCCTGTCTCCCTGACTTCCACCAGTGGGATGCTTCCTTTTGTACTTATTCTTTGGAGGGAATGGGCAGCGGCTCCAAGGTGAAGGACAGAGGTGGTATAGTCAGAAACACACACACTGGAAAGGAGCTTCTGAGTGGAGAAAACACAAGACAGGGAAACAGCTTTTTGAGAACATGAATACCTCCTATTTATAGAGCTCACAAGCATGGTCTGGAGTCGGAAGCAGCTACCAGGGCTTCCAGGCTTTATGCATACAGAGTAACCTACAAAGAACTTTCAAAGTGGAGGCCAAAGGTCTTGAAACGGATGCCCGAGGCTGCTCTCAAGATTCTGTTTGGTGCCCTGGTGTTTAAAAGGACGCCGAATGCGGTGTGTGTAGCAGGTCTGACACATGGATATAGCCTTTGCCAGAACGGACTTCTAGGCGATTTCCTGATGATTTTGTGTAAGTTCTGCATTTTGTTTTCCAGAGGTCCAACTCAGGGGCTGCAAAGAAAGAAAGACCAGCCATCAGCACTGTGTCAAGAAAGCTTTCATCCCAAGTGTTTGTGCTTGGGTAAGCCCAGAATCGCAGAAAAGCTGGGGTCAGCGCCGCCTCACTGAGGATCACAGCCTGTTCAGGCCAACAGAGCCTTCCCTTCGTCCCGTTTCCGGCTGGGAGGGGAAGGTAGAGATCTCGGGGCTTCACCAGCAGTGCGGGCTCCCGTAAAGAGTCTGGGGCAGCCTCCAGGTGCGGGTGGGGCTCGCCTGCCTGGTTGTGGACAAGAGTCTGGCAGCCTTTCCTGTGGGCTCAGTCACAGGCCTGCTGCATCCCTGTCACTGTCCTCTGAGGTCCATCAAACGTCCCCGGCATCAGGTTAGATACAAACGTCCTCGTCGTCCTTTGCATGGAGTGGTGCTGGGCAGTAAGTGCGCCTGTGCTTGGCCACGTCAGCTCCTGAGGATAAAGCTGCAATGGGAGTGTGGGGATGGACGCCCACAGCAGTAGCGGGATGTGCGGCGAGGCCGTGGTCGGGGGCCGCTGGTCTCCCGGGCTGCTTCCGGTCAGGGCCTTGGAGCCTTTGGCCTCTGAGCCTGTTGCCCCTTGTGCAGCTTGTCCTGTGGCCAAACTGTGTGACTGGGGGCCTCATCCCTGGTGAAGGCTTGACTTGGCTTTGGAGTTCTGGGCTGTGGACACTGCCCGGCCCACACGGACGTGGGTGGACTGGGGCACCAGCTTTGCCATGTTCTCCAAAGGCCACCACTGTGGTCATTGTCGCACTCCCAGTCCACACATGGCAGGAAGCCTGGGCCTCCATAGTGCACAGCTGGTGGCTGAGCGCTGTCTTCAGACTCTGCCTCGCTGTCTCCAAGTGCAGCTCCAGGCACCAGACAGGGTGGCATGGGCATCTGGAAGCCACCTCTCCCCACGCGGCTTCTGCCTCCTATGGGGTCCCCTCCTCACTCCTCCTGCCATGTGCTGCAGGTCAGGATCTGATATCCACATGCAGCCCAGGACAGCATCTTTCTTGAAGCCAGGTGTTAGTGCAGCGGTTTGCCAGAAGTCACCAGGTCACTTGGCCCGGCCCCCAGCTGCACCCCCGGGCACGGTGACTTATTCTGCACAGAACTATGATGATCCACAGCTAAGCTCCTGTAAAATGCACGTGTTGATTAATCAGATGCTATTTATTGAGGTTCCCAAGTGGAAGTAGCAATGAGTCTCGCACAGGTGTATCAACTGGGAATAACAGGAAGACTTCCTGTCTCATGGAGCTTGCATATCTTGAGGGGAGGCAGGCAGTGTGTTCAAATCACACACAGGCCCATGTGAGTAGAGCGCTCCAAGGCCAGGCCCGGCATGGTCTCCTGAGAAACTCACAGGAAGCCCACTCCTGAGTAATGGTTTGGATAAACTCAAACCAAGAGAGGGAGAAGACAGCTTCCAGGAAGACAAAGCATGTGCAAATGTCCTGGGGTGAAGAAGTCCTCGGGAACCTGAGAGCAAGGTGAGCAGCAGAGGGTGCCTCCAGGACTGGGGTCTGCAAAGGGCTGGTGGGAAACCACTCGGCGACCCTGCTGTCACACGGCTCATCTCTCCTGGCCAACTGCAGAGCTGGAGACTAGAGCCTCTCCCCTGCGGTAAATACGGTGACTCTTACTGGGCATTTGCTAACTGGGGTGGCCCAAGCTACGTACATGGATGAAGTCCTTTATGAAGCATCTTTCTTGGGCTGCATCCCAGCTGCCCTGGAGCTGTGTGAAGAAAATGTTAGCCTGGCATGGAGGCAGAGGCCTGTAACAGCAGCGTGCTGCGAGGCTGACGAAGGAGGATCATGAGTTTGAGCCCAACCTGGGCCTTAGTGGCTTACTGAAACCCTGTCTCCAAAGAACAAATCAGCTCAGCAGGGAGACCCAGGCTCTGCTCGCTCCACTTCAGGCTGAGTCCCACAGTGCTGCCCAGCTGGGGAAGGATTTGCACGTTTGCACGTGGTTAGACGCAGCCACCCATTTTTGGCATTTGTTATCAGCCCATGTTTGCAGCACATGCTGATTGTGTTTGCAGGGAGAGTTGGGGGTGGACAGGACACATCCCAGTTCTTCATGTTTACCTCCCTCGCCATGTGCTTCTTCCAACTCCCGGTCCCCTTCCCATCTACACAAGCTCTACTTTTAGCATTTTCCCCTTCAGTTCTTTCTTTCCATGCCCTCTCCCTTCCTTCTCTCCCATCTCCATCTCTCTCTCTAAATATATATACATATGAAATTTAAGTTTTGAGTTTCTTAATGAGAAACCATGGGATACTTAAGCTTGTGTGTCTAACTTATTTCGTTGACTATCATATCTCAAAATGCATCCATTTTCCTAAAAATGCCTTGTTTGTCCCTCTTTATGGGAGAGTAGCACTCCACTGTGTATAAATATCACATTTTCTTCATCCATTCACCTGCTGATGGACATATAGGCTACTCCCAAGATTTAGCTATTGTGAGTTGTGTGCTGCTGTAAACATGGGTGTGCATGGATCACTGAGTCAAGATGTCTTTAACTCTTTCAGAAAGACACCTACAGGGGGATAGCTGGGTCAAGTGGGATTTCTAGTTTTAGTGTTCTGAGGAATCTCCACACTGATTTCTACAGTGGTGGTACCAGTTTACATCACAACCAACCACGTTAGAAGGGTTCCTTTTCCCTGCAGCCTGGCCAGCATTTGTTATTATTTGATGCTGCCCCTTTTACAAAGACCTTGCCACCTGATTGTCAGTAGCGGTTTGTAAGTCTTCATCGCCACTGGAGCGAAAACTGTCCACAGACGCGGGCTCTGTGTTGTCAGAGGGGTGGGATTTCCCTCTATGGTGTCCCCGCATTAATTCAGCACCCTGTTGCTACTAAACAGCCATGCCATTCGGTGTGCTCCTCATGTTCCAGTCACGGGGGAGGAGAAGGTGCTGTCCCCAGCCCGAGCATCCTGAGGTGGTCCTCCAAACAGCCAGGGGAGACCATGGCGGGGCCAGGCTCCTGGACACAGAATGGAGGACATCCAGGGTGAGGGTGGCAGACACCTGTCACCTGGGCTGAAGGAACGGGGTGTGAAGCGGCTAAGCGACGGATCTCAGGTGCAGGTGTCATGGCAAGATGGCCTGGGGCTGTGTGAAGGACACTGGGACCTGCAGACGGAGGATGCTGGGTGGGCAGGGATGACTGCAGGGTGCCCCGGTGCTGGTACCAGCTGCCCGGGCTGAGGGTGGTGCCCGGCAGCGCCAGGTGGGACTTCTCTTTCAGCAAAGAGGGCAGCATTGTGTCCTCCTCCTCGCTCCCCTGCCCTCAGGCCCCACCCATACCACTGCCTGCCTCTGTCCCTGCCCGGTGTGGCAGGGCCTCAACACTCCTGAGCCCCACCTGTCTCCTGCTTCCTCTTGCGGGACACAGCTAACACCATGTGGACGCTGGGGGTTAGGTCAGGCAAACTCTGGGCTCCTTTTGGGGACTTCCCCCCATCTGGCTTTAAATTGCCTTGTAATTCCTCTCTTTTCAAAACCAATGTTCTCACCCTTATCAAATTACTATCAAACCACAGTTTTAGTCAGGACATTCTCCCGTGAAACAAAACAAAACAAACAGACACAACTCTCAGATTTATAATGTCCACAGTACATGCCAACTGCCTTTGCCAGGTGTGCAAGGGCCTTCTAAGTAGGTCTTGGACCCCACTTCCGGCTCACCTAATTCACTTGGCTGTGTGATTGCTATTTTCTTCAGAGCTAACAAAATGACTCCTTTCTGGTGATCTCAGGTGACTTCTATTTGCAGTCAGCTCCAGCCTTTCTCTCAACTTTTGCCCAAATTCCAGCACCTTTCAGCCCTAAGGCAGCACCAGCCTCCCTTATGGACCCTCCTTGAATCAGTCCCCTTCTGAGCCATCTAAGCTTCAAGTCCTCCCCGCACCTTCCCTCCTGTTGGAAACACCTGGCAGGACCCAGGGAGGCTTTGATGTGAGAATCAGGTCAAAACCTGAAACCTCTCCTCCAGGATGTCGCCAAAAGCAAACACAAAGATTTTGAGAGGCTGACTGGATAAATGAATATGGGAAGTGCCGGTCAGTTGTGCCCTGGCCCTTGGCTCAGGAGGGAGCCTGCCCTGGGTGGGTCCTCCAAGGGAGGGGCAAGTCAGCTTACACCGTGCTCTTCCTGCGTGTCCACGGGTAGCTCGGGAAGCAGACTCCTGCAGTATTGCAATGGACCTGTACTTTCTCCTGGACGCCAGCTCAAAGTGGAAGTTTTTAGTTTTGCAATGTGTATCGAGACAGGAAAAAGCCTTCCAAGTGATTTGTAAAAACTTAAAAACTGTGTCAAGAGTTTAAGCTGGGGGATGGAGAAAGGCATTAACCGAATTTGTGATAACCCAGTTAGCATCTCCACTCTCAGGGCCACTATTTGAAAGCAGCTTCCAGCAGTCCTTGCTTACCTCATGATGGTGACTAACATTAGTCAAGAATGCACGAAAGGAAGCCAAGTGTTTAGTCAGAGAAATAACCTTTCCTGCAAAAAAATAAAATGAAAGCTTAAGGGTAAATTTATTCTTCGTCCCCGGAAGAAGAAATCCAGCATCAAATACACGAAGTGGTTTCGCGCTCTGCTGAGCTCCAGTCATCTCATTAATTATGGATGGCATTAGGTTCGAAACAAATACAAATTGTTTTGCCCTTACCTTTAGGAGCTCCTGAAGCACAGGTTTTATCCCCAGTGAGAACCGCTCAGTCCTTGAGGTGTTAGGAAAGCTGCAGTACAGTTAGGGTATCCAGAAGAGAATGCTGTCGTGGTGACACCTGATCTGCCATTGTCATAGATGTGTCATTGAGTGGGGGAGCGAGGGAGAAGGAGACTACAGTCCTCCCATCCCTGGAGATGAGGCCTGATGGTTGTGTTAGTCAGCTTTCTGATCACCAAAGCACACTCGACACTCACAACCTGAAGGAGAGGTTTAGTATGGCTCATGGTTTCAGGGGATTCAGTCCAAGGGCAGCTACTCCAAGGTAGGACATCATGGTGGAAGGGCCTAGCGGAAGATTACTGCTCAGTTTATGATGGCCAGGAAACAGGGCAGGGAACAGTGCCAGACAGGGAGGGCCAGGGACCAGACATAGTACCCAAGGTCTCCTCCATAACCACCTGGACACACCCAGAAGTGTGAATTATTAATCCCTTGGATGGCTCCCAAGCTACAAGTTGACAATTAGGCTTAACTGTCACATGGTGAAGGAAAGTGCACCCTCTGGGCAGAGATCTGCTTGCCTTTGGGCATTTTCCCATTCTGGGCTTGAGGGAGGCATCACTGATGGGTGAATGAGTTTCACTGAGCCCCATGCACCCCGCTCCCCGTTCTGGCAGCTCAGCAATGGCTGGTCCAAGTCGGCAGCGTTTGTTCCGGGTGCTCAGGACGTGGCCACCTCTGTCTGGAGAACATGGTTAAAGGGAAGGGATCCCAGGTCTAGAGGCAAATGTCCTGGGTTTAAGCCAGTGCTCCATTTGTTTCTCTGACAAACCCCTATGGGAGTGCTTGCTCTGCTGTGGACACCTTCCCTTCATTCTCTCCTTGACAACAGCACCCATGTTCCCTATGGCCCTCATGGACTATGAGGGAAACTGAGGCAGAGAGCAGCTGAATGAATGTTAGTCTCATGGCAGTTGAGGTGCTAAGCAGCCCCCGGACAGCTGCAGGGCTGTGGTGAATCCCACCCTGACTGGGGAGGATTTCCTGTGTGGACCTCCTTCTCTTCCCCCTGGAATGGGTTGTGAACATGGATGGCTCAGGGTGTGGGCCAGGAGATGGGACGCTATTCATCTGCTGATCCTCCAGAAGGCTGCTGGCTGCTCACAGAGGAGGGAGGACAGCAGTTTGGAGGTGGGGCACTGGAGAGGAAAGGGCAGCACAGATGTAACCGTGGCCATCCTCAGGCCATCCCTACTCCTGTTGCCCCAGGAACTGAGGACAAGCGGGGCCTGTGGTAGAGCACAGTGACAGGAGCCTCAGCTTCCAAATCCTAACAGTGACATCACCACAGAGAGGTTTAGAGCACATACAAGGGAAGGAGAGGACAGGCGAGAAAGAGGAGAGGGCTTCCGTCCTGGTCCTATACACGAGTGGGATTTCTTCCACATGCCCTCAGAAATATGTGCGTGTGAATTTATAGAGATTTCCATGTTAAATGACCTCTGCATGTTTCCAGAGGGGGCTCTTGAAGTATCCAGTGGTGCAGTTTTGTGAACTATTCAGGCGATGTTTGCCCTGCAGAGTCCTCTGATGCTCTCCCTCAAGTGGAGTACAAAATAAAGCTTTGAGGTCCCCAAGTCTGTTCCTCTTTGTCTGGGGGTGAGAAGTGGGAGGTGCTGTAATCCTGATGGCCCCTCATGGCCTGACCCACAGCTGCCCAGGCACCTGGTTCAGGATCGAGCAGGAGCTGGTTCCGGCCAGGAGGAGGCCCGGCCCATTTCGAGGTCAGGCTCTGCGATGCCCTGGCTCTTACCTGTCCGTCCAGCCAGTCCACACACGTTCGCGGAGTCTGCTTCGCACTGGGGACCACTGGGATTCGAGAGCATCTACTGCAGCCTCGAAACTGGACGAGATGCCTCCTCCTCTCAGACAGGGCACCTGGGAGCCAGGGCCGGCTGAGGAAGGGGCCCTGCAGGGATGGTCAGCCAATGCAGGTAGCAGGCAATGGGAACTGCCCAAGAGAAGGCAGGGGAGGTTTGGAGGGGCCAGGCAGTGCTGGGAGGGGTGGGACACGGGCCAGAGGGAGGGAGGACGCAGCACACAGGTGGGCACAGTGCGGTCAGAGCACGAAAGTTCAGGGGAGGTGGAGGAGGAGGAAGGGCCTAAGCAAGGGCAGTAGGCAGGAAGCCATGCAGGCGCTACCCACAGCATACAAATTAAGGGCAGCAGCTAAGGTATTAACAGAAATTAAAAGATAAAACTCTCAGACCATATCTATGCATATATATTAAAAGACTACTCATGTGGTGGCACATGCCTATCATTCCAGAACCCAGAAGGCTGAGGCAGGAAGATTTCTGCCAGTTCAAGGCCAGCCTGGGCTACACAGTGAGATGAGACCCTTTAGATTAACTGCCACCAACTCTGAATATAAATAGATGGAAAATCCATCCCTGGAAAAACGCAAAGAGGAAAGCTAGATGGCAGGAAGGCAGGCAGGAGGAGAGACCGACGGGAAGCTAAGCAGCCAATCAAGGTGGCATGGGAGGCGCACCGGACAGGAGAAGGTGGACACGGGGACGTGGGAGTGGAGGGCCGTGGACCCTCTGACCTGGACGCCACCTGCCGCTCTGCACGCATCCCAGCGCGACTGGGCGCGGGCACCACTGCCCTCGGGTCTGTGCTGGCCGGGGCTGGCCGGGTGCTGATCTGCGCCGAGTAGCCGAGCGTCGTCACGCTTCCCACGCGGGAGCTGGGGTGCGCGGGCTTGAGCGTGAGGCACCCGAGTCGGTTCGCGGGGCCCGTGCGGGTCACCGGTGCGGCAGCCTGCAGGTCACGTGGCCAGGGCGGGAAGGCCCGCCCGGAGGACGCTGGCGCCGCGCGAGGTCGCACCGGGAGGGTGGAGGTCGGCGGTCGCTTGGGGGCGACGGGCCCCTGTGGCTGGGATAAAATGAGGCCCAACCGTGGGGAGGCCGTCCTGGGTTACCCGGAGCCCACCCTGCCGGCAGCAGAGGGGCAGCAGACCCCGCCCGGGCCAACGCCTGGCTGTCAGCCGCTGCTGAACGGACCGCAGGAAGCCTGCCGAGGGGTGAAGCCCACTTCCGGGTGTGATAGTGAGGGGCAGTTCCAGAGATGATTGACATGTGCGCCAGCGAACCAAGGGGCAGGCCCGCCCTGACCTCAGCAGCACCACCCAATGGCCTGGCGGAGCTCAGTAGTGCGCAGGCCCGGCGGGGCGGGGTGAGCGGCCGGGTCCCCAGCACTTCCGTAAGGGCGGGGCTGCGGGTCAACCGCTGGTGACCTCAGCCCAGAGGTGAGACCTAAACTGGGAAACCCGGAAGAGCTCCCAACACCTCAGTCAGGGACAAGGGCGTAGCACGACGGGAAAGCTCAAGGGGAGGTTGAGGGAATCAGTCCCCCTCGCGTGGGAGACCAAGTCGGACAAACACCGAGGAAATGAGACTCACCGGACGGTGTCTGATAGATAACCTTCTGGTATTAAAGAATGCTGGAGGCCTGAGATCGGAGGGTCCCTATCTGCCTTCGTTGTAAGTGGTGATAACACCAAGCCAGCATCAGCGAGGAGCAAGGACAGCAAACCCAGAGGAACCTGGAACCCAACCTGCAGGAGGCGGTGGCAGGTGGCACCGGGCAGCGACATCAGGGCTTCCGGGGAGGGCAGGAGGCAGCTGCGCTCTCCTTCCGAGGAGACTGGAAGAGATGGCCCAGAAACCCTAGGAAAAGTCGTATTGTGGGCCTTGAGTGACAAAGGGAACTGTAAGAAAATGAAACCTAGAATAAATAATTTTTTAAGCCACCAGAAAACAACAAAACTCTACCTAAATAGCAATAAGGAGAAAAAAGAAACAACGATAATGTTTAACAAACAAAACAAATACAAAGTATCATAATGTCAATAATGTGAATAAGACAACTTGCGGAAGGACATTCATTCTCAGATTTGGTTGATGATGAAAACAAATACATAAAAATTTTCAGCAGTTAACCATCATGGAGAAACATCTGCCCAACAAATATATATTGCATGTTTTTTAGATAAAGGGATTTAAGGAAAGATATGCTATCAAAGATAAACCAGCAGGAAAGTTTAGGTGACCATTTAGTTAGCAGGCAACACAAAATTTGGGGCTCGGTGGTCGTAAAGGGGCCAAAGAGACAGCGACTCATTGTTTTACGCATTGGAGAGGACGGCTAATAGTGGCAGTAGGTGTGCACGTAACTCAATAAATAGATCTTGATTCTGCCAAGGTCGCATAAAGCCACCGTGAGAATAGACGGTGTGTTAGCCTAGGAGGAAAATCACCGTGAATTCCAAATCACAAGCCAGCTTGGACACCATTCTGTAACCACAATCCAATAAAACTGTAACAGAGTCACAGAAGGATTGTTTAAAAAAATCTCATACTTGGAGAAACAAAAGTATATTGAATAACCCTTGTGTTAAGAAAGAAATAAGAAGTGAACTTGGGAAATAGAACTGAATAACAACAAGGGCTCGAAGTATGTGCATGTGAGCACAAAAGGGATTTTATGGCTGTGGCTGAATTTATTTGAAACAAGAAAAATAAAAAAGCAAGGGAACTCAGCATCCAACTCAAAAAGCCAGGGGAAAAAAAGTTAAAAAGTAAACATAAAGACATGGGGGAAAATTAAAATTTGCGAAACTCAATAAGATTTCTGAAAACATTGGTAGCATAAATAACAAAATCTGTTTCTCTGAAAATTTAGAAAAGCAATATCTGCAAAAATGAAAACTTGAAAACAATTGAAAGGGGGAGCAACTGCAGATCTTACTGATTTAAAAGGAAAACAGAGTAGTGCTCTGTTGTGTGTAAATGTTGCATTTTCTTCATCCATTCCTCTGCTGCTGGGCACGCAGGCTGCTTCCAAAGTTCAGCTCCTGTGAGTTGTGCCGCTCTAAGTGTGGCTGTGTGTGGGTCACTGCAATATGGTGGCTGTAGAAGGGGAAAGGCTGGGTGCAGTGGAATTTTTACTTTTAGCTCTTTGAGGAATCTCCATACTGATTTCCACAGTGGAAACCAGAAGTATAACTAAAGAGCAAAGTAAAGATTTGTAATAGGAAACAGGGAGATGGATCTTTTGCTGATAAGAAGGGGACCAAGAGGTGGGGGAGTAAGTGGAATTAAGATGTTTTATGTACATTCACCTCTTTCCTGTGATGAAGGTAAACGTGCTGCAAATGTGTATTAAGAAAGAAAAAAATTGAAAAAGAAAGAAAAGAACACTGGGAACCATTACATTTAAAAATGTAAATTTCTGATTTTAGGCAACAGAGATATGGCTGGGGGTATTATAATCCCCAACTTGAAACTATACTACAAAGCTACTGTGATAAAAACAGCATAGTACTGGCAAAGAAACACAAGGATCAGTGGAATTGATTAGAAGATGCAGAAATGACTACAGATATGCTCAGGCACCTCATCTTTGACAAAGCAGCCAACCATCATCATTGGAGGAAAGAGATAGCCTATTTAATAAATGGTGTTGGAAAAACTGGATTTCAACCTGCCAAAGATTAAAACTAGACCCATACCCATCACCGAGCACTAAATTAAGATTGAAGTGGATTAAAGATTTAAATGTTAAGACAGAAACACTAAATTTGCTGGAAGACAAGTTAGGTAGAACTCTTGAAGACATTGGCATAGGAAAAAATTTTAGGAACAAAACCTCAGTGGCACGAGAACTTGCACAAAGAATCAACAACTGGGATCTCATCTTATTAAAAAGCTGCACTGCAAGAGAAACCACCAACAGAGCTAAAAGAACCTACAATGTGGGAAAAAATTTTTAGCAGCTGTACCTCAGACAAAGGACTACTATCTAGAATATATAAAGAACTGAAAAAAATCAGA
>NW_004624793.1:2760787-2814005 GCF_000247695.1 Heterocephalus glaber
ACTGATGAAATGGCCTAATAACATATTTCTCAGATTGTGTTTCCATCGCATGTCATATGACTGTATCGAAATTTAAATTAGGGAGAAGCTTGGCTTAAGTGGAGTCCGCTAGCTAACTGGAGTATTTTTCCAGGCCATTATTTGTTCAGTGTTGGTTTGGGGGCTCTTTCTGAAACAAATCACATCCTGTGGTGTCTTGTTGGTGCTTGAGATGCTTTTATAAGTTATATGGAAAAATGTTTAAGTGCTTTTCAGTTTTGTTTCGGTTGAGCTCCACTGTATTTGAATATTATTGTAGGGTTTTTTTCCCTTGCATTGTTCTTCTTTGAATGGTTTTAATTTTTGTATGTGTGTGTGTATTTGATAATAAAGTTATTTAATTTTTTAAAAATTACATTTCTGGAAAAAAATCGTAAAATGCCAAAAAGGATCGGCATTAGAAAAGTTGAGTAGATTGTTAACCATTTGAGAAATGAAAACAGGAGCAAAGGCCCCACAAACAGACAAGAAAGGGCCAGGCTTCTTACAGCTGACTTCCGTCCACCCCGTGAGGGCAGAATCTGCACTGCTCGCAGATGGACCGTGGGTTGCCAGGACCAGAGCCTGGACGCCGCTCCTGGGACCTCAGCCTCCTGGTCCCCCCCACACCTGGCTGTACCCACTCACCCCAAGTCCATGCCTCCCTGTGTCTGAGGGCAGATCCACCCACCTGTCTCCAGCTCCCTCGCCCTGGTTCTCTGCCCCCTCCACCTGGTCCTGGCTGCTTGTCCTTGCCTGCCCTTCACTCTCTTGCCCCACCTCGCTCTGTGACAGCCACTTGTCTAAGCACAGCTGAGCCTAACTTCCTGCCCAGCCCTCGCCTGGGTGACCCAGCCGGATTGCCTGTACCATCTGGGTCTCCAGAATGCAGTAGTTGCAACCTCCACCATGTGGCTTGGCAGGTTTGAGGTGTGCCCTGAACCCTTGCTCTTTGATCACCCACACAGCTGTGTCCCTCCTGCCCTGCGCTGCTTCCTCACTGGGCTGTGGAGCCCCCCGCAGCGCGTTCACAGCTCCCAGCACCCTCCCACCTCCTCTGGACAGGGGTTGGGTGCCTGCCTCCCTGCTGGGACGGAGGAGGCTACTGATTCCAGTTCATGGCCAGCTCTCTGTTTCTGCTCCGTGCTGCCTCTCCGCCCTCCTGCCCACCCCCAGGTGTCCCGTCCTCTCTCCCCCCTGCACATCCCTTTCCCCTCTCCCAGGTGATCCACGGAGCCTTCTTATCTGAGGAAAGCCCAGCTATGCTCGCTTGTCCTGCTGCTGCTCCATGCTTCTCCGGTTTCCCTACAAGGCGAGCTCTTCGAAGACGCTGGCTGCCTGGCCTCCTGGGCTCCCCCAGCTCAGCCTGGTGGTAAGTGGTGCCACAGTTCTGGCCCCCCCTGTGTCACTGAAGGTCCCCCCCCCCCACCGGGTGCTTCTCTGGCCGGCTGTCACCCTCCCACCTGACCCGGCGTGTGTGCTCTGTCTCTAGCCAGGTATCCTCCATGAGGTCCAGTCTACGTGTTCAGCTGCTGGCTGCATGAGTCCATCGGCTCCAGTTGGACACCGACATCGACCCTTCAGGATGGCCCTGGCCCATTCTCCTCCCCTGGGACTGTCCTTGGGTCCTTCCCTGCCCAGCTGGTGACAGCTCAGTCTCCAGCCTCTCTTCCCTGGACATCGCCGAGTGCTTCCCCCTCACACCACTTCTTGGTTCTGTCTCGAGACTCTTGATGGCTCTGCTTTCTGGCTGAATCCCTGGCCCTCCTCTAGCACACCTATTGCTACTTCTTGGTCCCAACATGGATTATCTTCCTGTGACTCATTGTGAAGTGGACAAGGGGCACTTTGTCCTTGTCAGAGGAGGGGTCAGGTGCAGTCCCCTGGAGAGCATTCTGTGGGGTTTTTATTATTATTATTACACACACAGAGGCACACAGGCATGCACCTCAGAAGTCTTTCAGGCTGGATGAAAACTGGCCAAGCAGAAGCCAGTGCTGGGTGGAGGCCGTCCCTAAGTCAGTGTGTTTTTGGGTACAAAGCCCGACTGACAGCTGCACCCGGGAAGGGGTGCACTGGTTAGGGGAGGCAGCTGCAAATGGGGTCTGCTTTCGAACCTGCCTCATGGGGTTGAAACCTCCTGCAAGGAATCCAGCTGAGCAAGGGACTGCAGCTCCAGGAGGACACGGGGAGGGGGGAAGCAGGACATGCACCTCTCGCCTGCCCCTCCCAGTGCAGCGCACACAGTGCCCGGGACCTTGGCTTGGGCTTAGTGCCCTGCGTGCTCCTCGGAGGCACAGTGCGAAGAACTTGGGCAGGCTGCACACTGCCATGCAGGGCGTCCTCCACCTGTCAAGTGTGGGCGAGTGTTAGCGCATGTGGACACACACGCTTGTACACACCCACCCACCCACCCACATCACCATGCCGTGAGGAAGCCCTCACTGTGTGCAACCAAGGAGAAGCCACAGGCGGCCTCTTTCTGTTCCCCAAGGCTTCAGATTCTGTAACGTTCAGAATAAAAATGGCCAAGCAGATGGAGAGAGTGAGTGAGGAGAGGCAGAGTGGGTGACGGAGAGTTTCTCAGAGCTGACTGCAGTAAGCGCACGGAAGGTGCACACACAGCCTCTTGACGCTTGAGAGCGAGGAAAGTGTGCACCAGTCCGCAGGGCTGTGCGCTGTGGTGACCTCTCCAGAGCCAGATCCTCATGGAATCCGCTTTGGGGAAACAAAAACTGGATAGAGAGACTCGACAGCCAGCACCCAGGACGGGGGGCAGCTTCCCGCGGGTTGTGGGCCTGCTGTGTCTTCCTGGGGCCCTTGGGGTCGTTTCTGTTCGACTGCATTTGGAGGGCTCCCCGTGTGGGGAATAAGTCGCAGGCAGCCTTGGCAATGCCTGTCGTAGCTCGGCCCTCGGGAACTCACCCTGGCTCTTGTCCCGCTTGCTAGGACTGTACGACCACCCCCCACCCTGCGGACAAAGTGTGCGTCATGTTTGATCGTGACCTTAAGTTTTATTCTACTTTTATGTGATTATGTGATTAATTGCTTTTTATCCCTGTCTCTGCAGCTTTGAGGTTCTGTGCTACAAAACAGCCTCCGTCATGTTAGCCAGTGCGACAGGAGTGTTTTGGGGCGCTTCAGCGTTATGATTATTATTTTTAATCGCGTTGCTTCTTACAGGAAAACCCTTCGAAACTAGTCTGACTCGATGTTCAGTGGTGTTGCTTCTACTCAGGAGCTCTGGAACAAATGAATGTCAATACTGAAATACCACTCTATTTCCTCCCAGCCTGTGGAAAAAGGAAAGAAAAAGAAGCAAAAGCTCAAAGAAAGGGAGAAACAGGAGAGAGAGGTGGGGTAGCTGTGAACTGAGCCAGGCAGGGCGCCCACCCCTCGCTGGGAGCAGTAACGGAAATGCCACGTTCGCTGGTCCCAGAGGAAGGCCTCAGGAGGAGGTCGGGCGGGAGCTTAATGGGGTGTGAGGCTCCGGCGACTCGTTCCAAGAGTGGCCGTCACTGGGTCAGCCTCAGATGGACTGCCCCGAAGCAGCAACGTGCCTTGTGCCTGTGTGTGTGTGTGTGTGTATGTAGTCGCTCTGCAAAATAAAGAAAACCTGAACTTCATACAGAAGACAAAAGCACAAAGTACAAAATGAAATGGTGAAGATAATCTAAATGTACACGTTATCACGAGGAATAAATTTACTAGGTAAAAGACAAAGGCTTCCAGATTGGAATTAAAAAATCAAATTACATGTCCTGTGTGAGAGAGGGAAGCCTCCAGCCCAGGGCTGGCGAGATGTTCCTGTAATTAATTGACAAATGTGCACCAGGCAAAGAATAACCAAAGGAAATCTCGCAGAGTAATATTAACACCAAAGAAAAAACCAAAAGGCAAAACCATTATTATAGATGAAGAGGGTCATTATGTCTTGATTTAGGTTTAAGTTGCCCAGAAGGTTATAAAAAGTCTAAATATTTATGGGTGTAATAAAATATTTCTAGAAGTGACAGAATTATATGGAGATCTAGGCAAACCCATGAATACACTTGAATATATTCACATAACTTGGTTACAGACTGACAGGTCAGGCAGAAAATAGTATAGAAAAAAATATTTGAACCACATAATTAACAAGCTGGATTTAATGGGCATATAATGAAAATGCCTCAATAATTTGAGAACCATTATTTTCATTACAACAGGGAAAATTTACATAAATATCACCCATGGTGTCACTAAATAAGCCTAAATGAATTTTAAAGAATTAAATCAGAACAGGCCATATTCTGTGAGTGCAATGAAGTTGTAAATCAATAAGAGAAAGACATCCTTTTAAAAACATGTATATTCAGAATATTAAAAAACTTCTAATTGATATGCTAAGCATCACCTGAAGAGAAAACTCACAATGCAATGAGGGGGTGAAAAGAAATGGAACATAATTGTGAAAACACCACGCAGCGGTGCCATGGTGAAAAAGAGGCTGACCGGGACATTTAGAGCATTGTATTGGAGAAAAAAAATGAATGAATTATTCTTTCCATTGAAAGAGTTACAAAAAAGCACAATAGAAGCCTAGTCAGTAAAGAGAAGGAGGAGACAAAGGTAAGAGGAGAAAGAAATAGCAAAGAAAGATTAAACAGCAAGGGTCATAGGTGTCAAAAACTAGTTCTTTGAAAAGACTACAAAGTAACCCCCCCTCCCCGGAAATATTGACCGGGAAAAACAGGTAGGGTGTGACAATCGATCACTGGCCTAGGTAAACTGAGAAGGCTTTTTCCCGGTACTGGGGATCAAACTCAGGACTTTGCAATTGCAAGGCAGGCACTGCACTACTGAGCTAAACCCCAGACCCTAATTTCAAAGAGTTTTAAAAAACTATTAAAAAACACAAGAAATGGAGAAATCTGTAAAATACACCACAATTAGCATTTTAGAAATAGGAGAGTATTTATATTTGAATTAGAAGGCCAGAATAGTCTTATGATTCTTCAGGAAATTGAGAGACTATTTTTAAATCTTCCCACAAAGAAAACTCTAGGCCCAAACAGACTCACAGCAAATTCTTCACATCTTGAAGGCATTTCCAAGATACAAACTCTTCTCAAAAGTGTAAAAGGAGGGAAAACACCCCGGCCACTCTCAGGTTCTCCTGTAACCATGATCTCAAAGTCAAAGAAGAGAAAGAAGGCTACCCGGCTCAGGAGCGGACCCGCCGTCCTGGACACAAGCCCAGGGCAGGGGCGGCAGCGCGGGTGTCGACCAGCCCACCGTCTGAGACACAGGCACCTGGAGCTGGCCGGGGACAGGAAGCACGTGGCCTGTGGGCATCCTGGGGCCGTGGCCCCTGGCTTGTCCTCTTGCCAGCAGCTCTGCTGAGTGCCAGCCTACAGGGAAAGGAGCCAGGGTCGTCATCCTCCAAGAGCTCGCAGCCTCCTGAGAAAGAGACGTTAGGGACAAAGTAGAGGACAGGGAAGCAGCCCGGGTGCCCACCACAGCTGAACGTGAAGGATGATGCGGAACATGTGCACGGTCGGGTATTATGCAGCCAGAAAGAAGAGTGAAGCTCGGTCATTTGCGGGAGGTGCTCATGTTGAATGAAAGAAGTCAGACGCAAAAAGACAAATATCCCATGATCTCCCTGATATGTGGGATCTAAAAGGATGATGAGAAGGTAGAAAGGAAAGATTATTAGACAAGAGGAAGGGTTCAGGGTGGGTAATGGGATGGACAGGAGCGAAGAGCACACACTGAGGCCTCAAACAGGACGCACAGGGCCGGGTGGTCAGCGTGTCCTTTGTGTGCTTGAACCTGCCCGGGGAGGCCCCTTCCTGGGTAACCCCATGTGCTAATACAGAGAACCTGAAAATGCAGGAAGCCACGTGACCGGCGGGCATGGGAGACTCTGGAGCAGCTGTGCCTGAGCTCAGCGCGGAGGCCAAGGGCAAGGGCAGCTCAGGGGAGTGGAGGCGCAGTGGCTGGTGGGGAGCTGAGGGGGTCCCGGCTCTCTCGTGGGAAGACACGGCCATGGCAGGGCTCCCTGGAGCTGCCCCGACCGGATGTGGGCAGTGGGAGGACTCGCCCAGCGCAGGGTGGGGAGAGGGGCGGCAGGACGTGGGTAGGGGCGAGTCCCCTGCCAGCCCGCTTTCTGTCTCTCTTCTTTTGAGCCATTGGGGCTCAAGCCCAGCACCTCTGCGCTCACCTCCACCCAACAGGGTCTAAGTTGTCCTGGCTGGGCGGGGATTCGTGATCCTCCTGTCTCACCCTCCCAGAGTGCCGAGATTCAGGTGTGCACCACCATGCCTGGCTGCTTTTGCTGTTAACTGTACTCGTAGAGAGGCACAGATTGAGGCACAGATTTGGTCGCAGAAAGCCCCAGGTCAGTGGCCCTGCTGAGGCCCTGGGGCTCACAACACAGAGAGGTCAGGACCGGGGGCCCGCAGGAGTGAGAGGGGCAGAGGCCAGGTTTGCCCTTTCTGACCCACTTGGCCCCCTGAGAACCGATGCGCGAGCCCAGCAGGGCCCTGCCGCTGTCCCCAGGGACCTGGGCGCCTCCCCTGTGACTTCCTGGAGGGGACGGAGCTTCCGGGGTGCCCACGGGCTCCTCTTGGGAAGCAGTCAGCTACAGCCACACACCTGGGGCAAGAGAAAAGCGCTGGGGTAGAAACTACTTTGCAATTTAGATTCTTTCCTTTCCCGAAATTTGAGAGGCTCTAGGCCAAGTGATAGTTGAGAAAAAATGAAAAGGAAAAAAATGGGTATGAATGTTCAAAATTCTATATTTAAATTCCTCCTAACTTGATTACTTTCACCAGTTCTATTAATCAGAAGACTAGCTCAATGCAAATGTAAGCGTTTTAAGGCGTTAAAAATTTTGCAGAAAAATCCGAGTAGAATTCTAGGAATCTGCATGTCTATGTAATATCTAGATCATAATTTAAGGGCCTTTCCAAGAACATTCGCTTAATAAATAGAAAGGAGGACGGGAGTGTGCGCAATGCTAATTATCGCACCACGTTCTCTCTCCACATCTTACAGGACGCCGGAAGAGAAATCAATCTGACGTCGCTTTCTCAAGAAGAACGGAACCCCGGGCTCCAGGGCGCTGCCGGGGTGGCGGGGCGCTGCGTGGTGTCCAGAAAGCACCGACGGAGCACCCCGAGGCGGCAGAGGTCACCCTGGCCCAGCCCTGGACGGAGGCCCATGAGGCCACTCATTGGTGTGAGGACAGAAGACAGGGAGAGGCCTCTGCTCCTCTTCCACTAAAGAAGGGTTTTGGGGGGCAAGACACCTCTCAGGTGTTTGCACCAACAGACCAGACAGGTCTCCAGTGACTTCTTTTTGTGGGTGTCACACCCAGGGTCTCTTCGCTGAGCTGCATCCCCAGCCCCTTCCTATATTTATTTATTTATTTATTTATTTATTTATTTATTTATTTATTTATTTATTTTTGGTACCGGGGATTGAACTCGGGTCCTTCCTACTTTTATTTTGACCCAGAGTCTTGCTAAGGCCCTAAGCTGCCCAGGCTGGGCTGGGACTTCCCTCCCCTGGGTCCCAGCCTCCGGAGTGCTGGGATCACAGGTGTGCGCCACCTCGATTTGCTGCTGCCCCTCTGGGCTGTGGCCCCTGTGCCCCTCAGGGTCCATAACAGGGTCTCCAGGCCTGGGGCCACTGCTCTGGGAGGGGTGAGCCCACCCGTGCTAAATGCGGCACCCAGATGGAGATGCAGCCAGCTCAGGGTGCGAGACTTTGTCCCCCTTTCTCCTGTGAGTCCTGCTTCACCAAGAGCCCTGCAGGAGGGATGAACAGGAACTTCTGCGCCTGCCATCGTCCACGAAAGGGACCACTGGACTCGGGCGCTTCTTGCTGAAATCTCTTCTTTTCTCACCCCTCTAGCTCGTTGCCTTCATCTGGGACCTCAGATTAACGCTGACCTCATTCTATCAGCCCTCAAGTCTCCGGTTGTCCAGCTCTGTGAAGGTCACTCTTAGGTCGTGACCTGGGTCTGCTGGGGAAGATGGTGTCAGCGGTCCACTCACTAAAACCTATCTGCATCCTCAGAGTCCAGACTCCCGGTGCTTCTGTGTCCCCGGTGGACTTGTAGAGACGGTAAACACTCCGAGCTGCTGTTATGGCTTCTGCAGGAAGCGTCTCCCAAAGAGTAGGCATCGTGGGCTCCATCCCCAGCCCAGTGGTGGTCAGGGCTGGGGCAGAGAGGAGCTGGATCAGGAGCACACTGACATCACCGTGAATCCATCCGCCAATGGGGTCATCGCTGAACCTGCTGTTAGGAGGACACAGTGTGACCAGGAGGGAGCATCCTGCCCCCAGCCCCTTCCCCTGCTATCTGCTTCCTGGGTGCCGTGAAGGAAGCGGTTTTCTCCACCACGCCCTTCCACCTTGATTTCCTGCCTTGGAGCCAGCTGACCATGGACTGAAACCCCCGAAACCCTGAGCCAGATGAAACCTTTCTACTTGAAGTTTTGGGTGTCAGGGATGGAAAGCTGGTGGACAGAGATGCCCAGAGTGTCCATTTCCAGCTGGGGTGCAGTTAGGGCACCACAGGTGTCACAAGGCACCAAAGAAGCTGCGCTTGGTCACCAGGGCAGGGTCCCCCAGGCCCTGTCGAAGGTGCCCTGGCTGCGCTATTTCTTTAAGGGCCCACAAGTGCCCCGGGAAGTGGCCATCTCTGTGCCCAGGGGCTCAGGTGTGAAAGCACCAGGGCTTTGAGGGCTGGGGTCGTCCCAGTGGGCTCAGTGGGGACAGATTTGAGCTGGCTGTGAAACCATGGCCTGTCTGATCTGAGGTCTGTGCCCCAAATGTCTCCCTCTCTCCAAAGCCTTCCCTCCTGGGGATGGCCCCTTCCCGGGGCAGCACTGCCACGGAGCTGCCTCCAGCCGGGAAGTTAGCGCCAGTCTGAGGAGCAGCCGTGGGAACCGTTTCAGGTCGCATAAGTGTGCTAAGGTGTGTGTGTGTGTGTGTGTGTGTGTGTGTTTTAGGTCTCTGTGGGAGAGATATGTTCTTTCCCATCGCTTTCTCTTCTTCCTTATTTAGATGGAGGAGGCTGTGTCTCGGTCTCCAGCTCACTGCAGACCGCTGATGGACTGAGGCACAGGGGCCACCTTCCCAGCATCCCTGGTGCTTGAGTGGAGCACACACCCCAGAGAGCCTTGGTTTGTCCAGCTGGACAGCAGGGTGAGGCCTTTCTCTGTAGGGCAGCAGACCTGGCGGAAACTGGTCACCCCTGAGAGGTCCGGGAATTTCTCACAGTGTGTTCCTTAAAAAATGTGGAGAGAGAAAGTTCCTCTGGCCACAGTGCCAGTGCTCATGAGCTGGCTCCCGAAGTCCGTATGTCAGACACCTCCTCCCTCATGGCCAGTAGCTCTGCCCCAGGGGCACTATCTCCCCTCTGGCAGCTCTGCCTCGGCTGGAGCTTGGCGGTGAAGTGGTGCTGCAGCCGGGTTAGGGCGGAGTAGATGATTACCGGAAGCAGCTTGGGCCCCGCACTGTTTCTGAGCCTACAGTGTGAGAAAAATGTCAGGTCCAGCTGCCAACCAACTGGCTCTCAAACCTCCATCCACCCACTACTTTCTGGGAGGGGAGGACCGTCTGAATGTAAAATAGGCCATTTCACAATTCCGCCCCAAGTCCTCAAAAGAAAAGGTGAAAAACATTTAATTGGTCTGGAAACTCACCTGCAGGAGCCTCTGTTCATTTATTATGATGGCTGGTGTGCGGATATGTGGAAAATTGGTGCACAATTGTATGTCGGTTCTCTTGCGATCCATTCAAACCCACAGCCAGGCTTTATTCAGCCATAGCACCCCGTCCTTTTGTCCTTTTTCATTGTCACTTAAGTACCCCGCAGAGAGATAGGAGGGGCACCAATGGAGCTGTCGCTGCCATCCCGGTGACAGGACTGGCTCTATTGGTTCATGTCAACTACGCTCACTGCTAGAGTGCACAGGGACAAGAAAAAGAGAACCACTGAGTTCCTGGGTGGGAGCAACACCGAAGTGCAGCCCACACTCTGTTATTGGCACTATCAGACTGACTTTAAAATGAGACACATTAAATAGCCCCGAGGGCTGCGTGCTAGCGAGAGAGGAATAATGACACACACACGGGCGGCAACCATCTCCACCCAGTACGAGTGGACTCCAGGGGAGCTGAGAGGAAGCAGCCCGAGTGCTGCGCTTGCCCTCCACCCCGCAGCACCGTCTGGTGTCTGCAGCGAAGGCCTCGCCCATAACCTCCCTGGCTCCAGGTTTACAAGGTGCGCAGACGCCGCTAATGGACCCTAATAACCCGCCGGCGGTATGTTGGTTTTATGCTGGCTTTTAATGTTCGTGTCTGAAATCTAGTTGATACTTTTTCACAAATCCAGCACTTTATGTCGTCAGCTTTATGAGCTAACCGACGTCGATCTGTGGCTGATTAATAGCCGGTGATGAAAAATGAATTGTTTGTGAGTCCCAGGCCATTCTAATAGCATCTAGAATATCCCTGGACATCGCAGACAGGGCCAGCCAGGGCCAGTGCCTGCCGGCGTCCGTGATGTGCTGCGCCTGTCTCTGGCCGGGGCAGAGAGCTCTCCAGAAAACGCAGCTCCGGGAGGCCCAGGGCACCAGTGCAGAGAGAGCTGGGGTACATAGGTTCTGTTGCTAGGTGACCCCTGGCACTGCTCCGTGGACACGATGGCCCCGTGTCCCGTCAGGAGGGGAGGGATTTCCAGAGGGACAGGAGGGAGGCTTTGGAGAGCAGGGGAAGCAGAGGGCTAGGCGGGCCCTGTGAGCCTTCTCTTCTTACCCAGAGACTGAGACCCAGGCAGCTCCACGTCCCTGTGTGTGTGGGGCTCTGGAGCCCAGGAGAGGGGGCGCCAGTGTTTCCAGGCCTGGGCACCTTCCAGGCATCTGCGGAAGCAGCACACGCCCGTGACTTTCCGCACCAGTCCCCCCGAGAAGGTGCTGGACCGCTGTCCTGGGCAGGCAGACACTAGGCCAGAGGCTCACTGGGTGGCCCAGGGCTGTGCACGTCACGGGGGCCCTGCTGGGACCCCAGTTCTGCCTCTCACGCCTCCGGGGTCCCCGAGAGCCCTGCTGTCTCCGGGGATGGAAAGGGGTGGAGCCAGACGCTGTCCTCTGAGAACTGCAGAACCTACACCTTCAGCTCTTCCATGCCAGAGAAATCCCTTCTGGGTCTGCATGGACATGGGAGACAGGGGATACACAAGCAAGCAAAGGATTTGGGGGGCTGGAGATCAAACTCGGGGTCTTCCCACTGAGCCACCTCCCCAGCCTTCCCTATTTTGCATTTTGAGACAGGTCCAGGCAGAACTCAGTTTCGCCATGTGCAGTCCTCCTGCCTCAGCCTCCCCAGTGCTGGATCCCAGGGCTGTGCCACCTCACTTGCTGGGCTAAGTGAAAGGCTTGAGTGCGGTGTCACCAAGGGCGGCGGATGGCGTTTGATTTTTCAAGTGGCTCCCTGCGCTTCGCTTCCCGTGGCTGGCTCGTGCTCATTTCCCTTGCGGTTAGCTGGATCAATTATGTTTTCTGGCTGGTTGTTCTCCATGAAAGCTCTGACGGCGTCACCTGGTATTTCCTGTGTTTTGTCCTGTCAGCAGTGTCTAGAGCAGCGCATCTTCCTCCAGTTTTTGCATTAACTCGATGTCCCAGGCTGCCACCCCTGTTCTGTACGGCGGTGGACACCGGAGCCCACGGTGGTCCTGGGCTGCAGTCGGGACTGCGACAAAGGAACCCAGAAATTCAGGGCCAGGCAGTGGTCCCGCTCCCTGCATGCCCCACCCCCGTCTCCCTCTTTTCTCCCTTCTTCCTCCCCCTCTTTCTTCACAGGTTTGCCCCCCAGGGAGATTTCTAGAAGGGAATCTTGGTCCCTGGAAGTTGATCCGCGGCACCCAGCCCCGGCCTGTGGTCTGTTCCGTCCACACTGTGCCCCGGTCCCACAGGAAGCCCGTGACCATGTCACACCAGCACACGTTTCGTGTCCAGAGAGAAGTTTATCATCACGGCAGCGGCTTCCCTCTCCAGTGGGCGGGGGAATAGGAACCCACTGGACACCGCCTCCTGCCCCAGCCACACACTTTGTCCCAGCCGAGGCACTGCTTCCCAGGCCGGCTGGTGGCCGATTTCAGTCACACGGGATGCGCGCTGCCGAACCTCTCACGGATCGTTGGGCTGTGATCGAATGAAGGAAGCCAGGCCTGGTGCCACCAGTCTGGGTCTGACGAAGGGACCCCACTAGAGGGCTGAAGGCCCAGTTATCATTGGTGGCTTAAAATTTACAACCAAAGTCTGTAGACCCGTCAGACTTTAAAGGAGTTAGTATTTAATAAATGATTACCATTACTTCTTGTATTTTTTACAAAAAAGAGTTAATTCTGTTTTAAAATGCTATTGATCCACAATTCCACTTAAATGTTTACTTTAAAAGTGGCAAGGACCTGAGTGTGGTGGAGCCCACCTGTAAAACCAGCCCTGTGGGAGGCTGCGACAGGAGGGTTGTAAATTTGAGTCTGGACTGGGCAATGCAGAGACTTAGCAAGACACTGTCTCAAAATAAAGAATCAATATATGAATAAATGGGCCGGGGATGTCGCTCAGTATGAAGGCGCTGAATTCAATTCCCAGTGCCACATATGCACGCGCGCACACGCACACACACACACACACACAGAACACACATGCACCACCACCAGCAACACACCAGGAAGGGGAGAAGAGAGGCAGAGGAAGGGGTAAGGGGTATGGGCTCAGGAGCGCGATCCCCATTCACCTCTCAACCCTTCAGGACCTCAGGTGACACATTTTCATAGCTGTCCTGGTTGCAAGAGAATTAAATCAGAAATTATTTTTAAAGCTAGAAAACAACCCCCCAGAAACATCATTGCCTATAATTACCTCCATTTACCAAAACACCAAATGAAACAAAGCATCACTTTTCACTTTAGGATAAAATCAAAACTAAAATCTGATACTATGGAGTAAATAATGATAATAAAGCACTACCCCTCGGAGTCTGTGTCACACAGCAAAGTCAATACTTAAAAGATAATCAATAGCCTTAAGTGTTTTATTAATAAGTAAGAAAAGCATAAACCAGAGAAATAAACACAGCTAAATAAGTTGGAAATGAATAAAAAGAGAACCTCACCTAATATTTCTGATGGAAGGCACTAATAAATGTGAAAATAGAAATTCATAAATCACAGAAGTAAAGTTAGAAAGTAAAATTCTTGGAAAAAATTTGAAAAGTAGATGCCCTGAAAGCTAACTTAGCTGTAGGGATAAAAGGGTACAATCACAAATGCACAAGTTTTGAAATTATTAATAGGGGAAACAAAAATGCTATCAAGTGTAAGAGATGATTTTGATCAATAGATACATAAAATTTGAGAACCGGGACACGTGGCTGGTTCTAACACTAACAGTCTCACCCCAGTAACAAGAATAAACAAAGCCTGTAAATTACCAAAGGAAGAAATAACCGACATTGGCCAAGCACTACCCCACTGCAGCGGGCTCCAGGAGGCAGCCCCAGTACTGCTCAAAGCTCTTGGAAGCAGAGAGGAATTCCAGTCTTTGTAGTGATCCTAGCATGGGGACTGAAAAGGATAAGAAAGAGAAACATACAGATTAATCTCATTCAGGAATAATGATACAAAAATAATGAAAAACAAAAGCTTACACAATTTAAATCTGTATTTACAAATAACACCCTATGATGAAGTAGGGTGGTCTGTTCTTAGGCTATAAAGATGAATCCATGTTAGAAACTCTATCAACATGA
Organism: Heterocephalus glaber; assembly: GCF_000247695.1. The sequence continues at coordinate 2,774,621 of NW_004624793.1, forward strand.
TTTTATGTGAAAATAGAAAAATCACTCCTCCATCAAAGCTGAAAAGGCATTTATTAAAATTTGCATTGATATCCAACTTGACAAAAGTGTTATAAAATAGTAATGTGTGAATGGTAGCTAGGTTCAAATATTTCTCTTTATTAACCCCAAATCCAACATAAGTCAAGCTCAGAGGCCCACACGAGGGTTTTCTTGTGGAGACCAGCCTGAGTGATGTTTGGGGACAGCTAAGGAACAGTGCTTCTGAGCAGCGAGTTGCATTGTTAGAGGACAGGAAGAAATAAAAGTTGTAAATTTCAGAAAATGAAGGAAAATCGAAACATATTAAAGATAAAGTTTATATCAAATTTAATACATTATGAAGAAAATGTGTGTAAATATTTGGAAAGAGCCACTGTGATTATTTAACAAATGCTTCTGGGACAATTGGGGATGGGCTGTAATCTGCAGGAAAAAATACAGAGGGGTTTCCTGTCTCAGGGCTCCCCTAAAATAACTTTCTGATGGGTCAGCCTCTTCAATGTTAAAAGCAACAGAAACAAACCATGCAAGTGTACAAATTGTTCAAGTTCCCATGAAGATTCAACAACCTAGGAGAAAGCTTCCCACAGACCCCACTGGTCAGAAAACTCAAAAGGATGGGTCCATCGATCACAGTGCACTTTGAGAACCATTTATTAATGGAAGCACCAACCATGGAGAGGTGATAGAGTCAGGAAAAGTATTCATAACATAAATTCCATTGTCACAAATTCAAAATATCAGACTAGTCAACTTCTATGATTTCTTCTGGCTTAAATTTCTACTGTCTTAGTATCTTTGGTGTCACTCAGTGACAGAGCCATGCATAGCAGCCTAGGGACATAAAACAAGAACGGGTGTTGAATTTCTTACCTCTTAAAGAATCTCGAATGTGGTTGACGTAAACATAGGAGATAGTTAGAACCTTGAAAATTGGTAATCAGGAATTCTGGGCGGTGGAGCCAGTATAGGTGTGGACATCCCCAAATCGCTATAAAGAGAGAAACTAGATCCCCCCAATCCCCATCAGCAATGCTTACAATAAAATACAGCGCTATGTCACCTCTCTCTGCCTCAGTCTGAGGGCTGGGGAAGGCCAGCGACAGCCACAGGGCTGCATGTCCCAAGCCACGGTGTGATGAATGTGAGAACAATAGGACCCGTGTGGCAGGGCCCCTGGCATGAAAGAGGGGCAAGAGAATCGACACCTGAGATCTCGATTTAAGTTGCAAACTTTGACAGGTGCTCAAGAATTATTTTTCCTTAAAAATCTAATTAAATACCTATTTATCTATCATGTCCATCTTCATATATCTATTATATTATATCTCTGTTTATATCTACTCCCCTGTTCAGCTACCTACTATTATCCATTTGTCTATTACTATATCTATTATGATATCTGTCCATGACATCTAGTCTATATTGTTTTATATATTCATGTATTCATGGTATCTACTTACATTTATTCAGCTGTTGTATCCAGTATAGACTTATTGCATCTATCCTATTATATCCGAGTATCTATTATATCTATCTACCTGTCTCTTCTATTTTCTCTCAGATACGTCTGCCCTAGTATCCGGGATATCTATCGATTCTGTCTGTTCCATCAAGTAGATCTACCTGTTCTGCTATCTGTCTCTCTTCTGGTTAGTCTATGGATCCCTATATCTGTCATCTTTCCAACCTCTTCCTGCTGGTAAGGCCGAGGGACAGTGACAAACCAGGTAAGGTGGACGTCCTCACAGCCTAAACTCTGTCCGTGAATTTCCATTTCCCATGAAACGAGCGTGTCTGGAACATTTTGACATATGGAGCAATCTGTCAAAGACTCAAAAGTCAATTTTAAAAGCCCCTGTGGCCAGTTACAGGACAATTAGTAATGAGCGGACAGCCCGCAATTAGGTTTTAACTGGCGAGTCTGTACCGTACTAAGGAGTGTAATGGAACATGAGTCAGTTCCAGTTTAGAGATGATTCGTCGTCTTGAAGATGGATACAGAATGTCTCACTGGACAAACAAATGAGAGAGGAGAGAACCTTTCACCTGGAAACGTTTTTCCAGTTAGTCACAAGGGACAGGAACACAGTGTCACTGCCTGCAGACCAGGGCTGGGATGGATCTGATCCTCCCGGGGAACTGGGACAGTGGCCCATGCTTCCTGGTGAGGCGGCGGTGGGACAGATGGGACCACATGGTGCCACCGATGCCCTCTCCACAAGGACGGTGCCAGGGCCCAGGCCCGGCCACAGCTCTGGGAACAGCCGTCAGCCTGTGTGAGGCCAGGAGGGGGTGCGGACCTGGCTAAGAACCCCCCACTGAACCCCAGGTCCGCAGGGCCCCGGGACTGCACTGCCCAGGGGCTCGGCAGAGACTGCAGAGACAAATGGGGCTCTAGGAAGCCACCTTGGGTGCGCACGCCTGAGCCACAGCTTCTCAGGGTGCACTGGGCTGAGCCCACCAGGGAGTGCAGACTCCTGTGGAACTCAGCACTGCGGGAATGATGCCTGCGGAAGGGTTCCCAAGGAGTCCGCCCAAGTTCTAGTTCTGAACAGTGTTGGTGAAAACTCACCTTGCTGTGGGCCACCGACTTTTATCTTTGCTTTCGATATTGATATTTTTCTGCATGGACGTTTTATTTTACAAGAAAAATTTTAAAATGGCAATGGAGTACTACTCTGCCATAAAGAAGGATAAGCTTGAGGCATCTGTATGGAAATGGAGGCACCTGAGGCCGTGATGGAAGTGAGATCAATCAGACACACGGCTTAATGTCGCATGGTTTCTCTTCAAAACAGGCGGCAGCACCACTGAGCTAAATCCCTGGCCCTTGGTTTCTCTACTGTGAGAAACCTAAGGTATAAATAAAGAGGAAAATAAAAGGGAGATGACAGGGAGGTAGGAAACAAGGAGGCAGAGCTTCTGGAAATGAGGAGACTGAGGAGGGCGGGAGAGCGCAGAGGAAGGGGATGTGCAGAATGAAGTTGTGCTAAGGTTGCTCACCAGCGCCCCACAAGGGCTGCAATCACGCACTGCAAACCTGCTAGTGGAAATAAAAACTGGGGCCGGGGTTTAGCTCAGTGGTTCCACCACCTGCCTCATAAGCTCAAGGTCCCGAGTTCGATCCCTGGTGTCAAAAACAAAAACAAAACAAAACAAAACAAAACAAATTAAAATTGAAAAAATCTGTATGTATGGAAGGAAAGAAAGCTCACTGAAATGCCCAGCTTCCGTCTGTGTTCTTATTCCCGCACATGCAGTCAGCCTTGCGACCGGCTCTGGGTGGGACAGGCAGAAAACTTGAGGGTGACGCAAGTGATGACCCAAGGCCGCTGTGTGGATCCCGGGCCCCATGCAGGCCCAGGGCTTTCTGGTCCTGGCGCCTCCTTCTCCCCTCTGCACATGGGGCCCTCGGGAGGAAGCCAGGCCGGCGTGAAGTTCCCCGGATGTTTGCTAAGGGCGTGGTCGGAAGAGGAAGCTCTCCAGGGGCCGGCAGAAGTTTGGAGAGCGAGGTCAGGCTGCCGGTCCCCGAACAGCTGGGGCAGGACAGAGGCCGGTCCCGCGGCGCTGGCTACAGAGGCGGAGGCCCTGGCAAAGCGGGGCGCAGGGAGGCCCTCCCTGCAGCGGCACTCCATCCTCTTGTCTGAAGCTATTTTATATTGCGACTATGTGCAAGAAAGGACCGTTTCCAAGGGAATGCATTATGTGCTGACCGTCTACTCCTGGCAAAGTCAGAATGCTTGGCTGTTTTTTTCTAGAAGCAGACTATGTGTCTGTTTCTTGCAAACTGAACCCCTTAAGTGATGTTGCCTTGTTATCAGGACTCGTTGGAAACGGATAATATTTTTAACATCAAAGTCTCCAGGTGAGAGAAAAGATAAACGCAGACGGATAAGCAGCCGACAGAAACTGGACTGTTTCCCTACAAGTAAAACACGCCCCACTTATTCCTGCCTAATCCTCTAATGTTGCCAACAAATAGAAAAGTCAAGTGGGCTTTCTTTCTCCACCCAGCAAACCCGCTGATAGGTGTGGCAGGGCTCAGCGCAGAGACCCTGGGCAGAGACCCTGGGCAGAGACCCTGGGCAGAGGACCGGACAAGTTCCCCGGGAGAGACGCTTACTCCGAGCGGGGGTCGAGCCCCACTCCGCGTCTCCCCGCACTTGTTAATGAACAGAACATTTTTTCCCTGAGCTTTCCACGGAAGCTAGCTCTGGCCTCATTTAGATTATCGTCCTCTCGTGCTGGTGGGCTGCTTTCCTGAAGGCCAGCGTCTAGGCGCTTTGGAGGTGACAGAGTTCAGTTCTTTACAGGACGTTTACAAAGCGGTGTGGTCGGCAGTAGTTGCAGGAAGGATAGCCTTGGTGCTTTCCGCCCCTCACAGCTGGGACGCAGCGCTGTCTCCTAGGAAGCTCGCAGCGGTTGGTCCGCATCCGGACTCCCTGCATGGGAGCCTCGGCCTGTTTCTCCCTTTATCGGAGAAATACGAGCCTCGGTCCCGCGTTGTGACCCACATTCACGGGAAGCCTTCGCGTCGCACTGTGATTTCTCCAGCAGACGGACGGACACTTAGGAGATGAAGCTCGAGCTCCTGGCTCCATTTCTCAACTCACCCTGCCTCTGTCCATGTTGAGCTTCTCTTTGGAAATCAGAGTTGAATCTTACTGAAGTGTTTGTGGCACCAGCTACTTCTGAAAAAGCTAGAAAGGGAAAATCCAGGGCCACAGTTCCTACTTAGCAGGGAGAGATGGGACTGATGTGGGGTTTGCGGTCAGTGTCCCGCAAAATCTTGTGCGGTCTGAAATAAAATCACCCCTCTTTGCCTTTGCTCCCCCTGGAGTGAGAGGGCTGGGCCTGAGCAGGAGCAGGAGGAATGTGCTGTGTCCGGGGTGTCACCATCTGCCTGGCCTCCCTTCTTCTTTCTCCACAGGAGAGGACAGGAGCAGACACCAGGAAGAGTGCTACCTGGAACGGCCAAAGGCTGCTCCGCTGTTCCTGTCGGGTCAGCAGGAAGTGGGGAGAGGAAGCAGGAAGCTGGGGTCAGGCATGGCCGAATGCACCTGGGTGGACCATGCGCCACCCTGTGCGCTCTGGGAGGAGAGAGGGGTGCCCTGGGAGGCGCCCAGAGGCTGGGCTTGGTCCCCTGCACTTCTGCTTCCTGGACTGAGGGCACCGAGGGAAAGGCCTCCTCCACCCCAGGGTGCACCACTGGGGCACAGGGACCCCTGCTCCTGGCCGGGAAGGCTGGGTGAGTGGGGAGGGGACTCCCGGTCCAGGACAGGGGCTCCGGCCGGGCCACCTGCACCTCTCCCTCCTCCTCCCGCAGGCCGGGACCTGAGGGAGTGCGGGGACCTGGCTGTCCTTGGAGAGCCATCATGGTGCCTTGGTCATGCTTGGGGAGTCTTGAGAAGTGAGAGCTCAGGCCCCCATTTGGCCCACGCTCCACACGCGAGCCCCAGGGCACCCACAGGCCGAGCCTGGCCCCTGGGAAGAGAGTAAGAAACTCGGGTCCCTGTTCAGAAGCCGCAGGGGTGTCCTCCTCTGCCTGACTGTCCCCCGCTCCCTGGAGTGGACGGCATGCGCAGTGAGGCAGCTGCTGGGAGACATAGCAGTGGGCGTGGATGGCGTCACCTAGTGGAGCTCTTGTTCCCCTGAGCGTGTGTGTGCGTGTGTGCATGTGTGTATGCATGTGCGTGTGTGTGTGTGTGTGCATGACACAGGGAGTTCTGCAGCACGGTCCGTTTCTTCCCCGGTCTTGTCCACAGTGCAGAGCTACCCCAAGAGCCCGTGATGCTGTGCTTTAAAGTCGGCCTTGGGTTTCGACTTCAGAGCTGGGGTCCTGCTCCCAGCCCTGCCTCTGACTGCTTCTGAAGTTTGTCCCCACCCTGCAGAGCCCCCTTGAAAGGTGGTGGCCTGGCTTCCACTCCAACTCGGGAGATTAGGGCTTGTTGGTCATTTGCCTCATTTCCCTGAGTCTGAGTTTTCTCAGGTGCAGATTGAGGGTTTGAAAATAAAGACCCAAAAGCACAATTGAGAGCAAAGTGAGGCACAGGGCGGTGCTGTGAATGGCAGCCCATACCCAGGGCGCAAGGTGCCGATGGCTCCCGCTTAGCTTTGTCCCACTTCTCCCTGCCCTTCCCTGAGAGCTCGGGAACGTCAGAAAAGCAGACCTGATGATTCCCATTCTTCCAGCCAAGACAGAGCCTCAGGCCCAGATTTTCTCCTGGAAGCCTTGGAGGAGATGCTTGGAGGCAGAGCAGGGTTTTCTGGAATTGACCTTCACCCCGTGAGGGACGGTGACCTCAGGGACGGGAGCAACAGCACAGCTGCAGTCTCCACTGCGTCCTGCCGCATGGCGCCTCTGGGCCGGGGGGACACGGAGAGGAGCCTGCTGCTCCCCAGGGAGATGGGGCTGAGACTCTACAGAGGCCAAGGGAGCAGAACCCCCGGATGCCCCAGCGAGGAGAGCACTGAGGACAGAGGGGACCCTGAAGGGACATGGGGAAAGGACTACCCAGAGTGGAGTACTACTCTGCCACAAAGAAGGATAAACCTGAGGCATCTGTAGGAAAATGGATGCACCTCAAGACCATAATGTTAAGTGAAATAAACCAGACACAAGCTTAAATTTCACATGGCATCTCTTATGTGAGAAACCCAAAGTATAAATAAATTAAAGAGCAAACTAAAGGATAGATAACAGGAAACAGGAAGACGCATCTTTTGCAAATGGGAAGGCAACATGGAGGGAGGGGCCAGGAGGGGAGGAGAAGGGGACATTAAAAGAATGAAGAAGTGTTTCACGCACGTGCACCCCATGATGAATGTCATTACTGTGTGCCTCAAATGAACACTGATTTAAAGGGCATGGGAGAGGACATCCCAAGCTCATGCAGCCCAGCCCGGGACCAACACAGGTGCAGTAGCCGGGAGGGGGGAGTGCTTGGGCCCCACAGAGCACACATGCTGAGCCCCAGTGACTGGGAGCACACAGGCGACAAAGCTGCTCAGTGTCCTGGAGCACTGTGCCTGAGACAGGAGAGGGGCAGGGGACACCTTGGAGAAAAGGCTGGGGAGCAGCCCACAGTGCCGGGGCCGGCCGCCATGATGCCCAGCACAGCAGGCAGGAGGGAGCGCCTCTGGTCTGGGGGAGTAGTGGGCACACTTGTGTGGGAGTGGAAAGGACCCTGAAGCAGCTGGAAAAGTAGTGTCCAAACATTCCCCAAGCTCTCTGATCCCAGCAAGCACAGGAGTGTGTATGACACTCACATGTGTGATACGCACTCACGCAGCACCCACATGGTCACACACACATGACACTTGAGCAAACACATGGCACACACATACATGCACATATGCACGTGCACACGAAGAAAATGAGTCCCAGGAGCCTCACGATCAAATTGTGAGAAGTAACTGAGCCAGACTCGAGAAGGTTTCATGGTGTCCCTTAACCTCGGCCCCAAGTCACCTCCTCCTCGCGGTGTCTGCTCATTGCTGGTCCCTGTCCCTGCCATGCCATCTCCTCACTCTGTCCTCTGAGAAGATGATTCTGCCACGCCAAGGGCAGATCTCAGGCCAAGCCAGAGACGCAGCAGCAGCTGGCTAACTCCCCCTGCCCGGCCCGTGCAGGCGCCAGGTGTTCTGTGGAGCTGGGGTCCCCCTGCCCACGTGGAGCTGCAGAGAGAGCCCGCTGGGTCCTCTTCCTGGGATGCGGGATGCTTGGCTTCCTCCACCTGCATGTGCCTTTCTCCCCTCTCGGCCCAGAGCTTCTTGGGTTCCAGGGTCCAGGTCATCTGCCTCCGGTATCCTTTGGATTGTAGGGATGGTTTGACCACATAGCCGCTGGCCTCCCACAGACCCTGCCTTCTGGAGGTGATGGTGTGCATGGAATCATCCACTTCTCTTCCTGATGGGTCAATCTCGACAGGGACGGCGACTAGGCCAGGAGGACACAGCTTTGTTGTGGACCCCAACGCACATTTCAGTGTGTGAAGTAGCAGAACAGACCAAGCTTCCCGAAGCCCTGAGATGGAAAACTGGGAATTGGCATCAGAGGACTCCAGCCATGACCTGGAAATTCTGGTCACCCTCACAGATCACTGGCTGCACCACTGCCCTGGCTCCCCTGGACACAGCCTTGGCCAATGTTTTACCAGCTACAAAGCAGGGTCACAGAATGCCTGGATCGTGGCAAAAGGAGGGCACTGTTTGCCTTTGGGGGGATTTATTTATGTAAATATTTATGTAAGTCATTTGTTTGTGTATTTTTGAGGCAGGGGCTATTTAAGTCACTGAGTTGCCCAGGTTGGGGTGGACTTTTAAATCATCCTGCCTCAGCTTCCCAGAGTCTTGGGATGACATACACAAACTTCCGTATCCAGTTTCTTTGGAAGATGTTATAAGTAAATAAAGTTGCTGTTAAAGAAAAAAGGAAGCAGGCATGTGGCCCCGCTGCTGCTGGAATTCTCCAGAGCATGTGACTGAGCAGACCACAGCTGTCTGTGAGCTGCAGTTTTCAGGCTAGACCTGGGGCCAACTTCAGGGGAGGGAGGAGGCATCTGCCCTTCCCACGGGGCCAGAAGCACCTGAAGGTTTGGCCTCACCTATAAAAGTAAATAAAGTTTAGTGGGGTTTTTTTGGTTTTGTTTTTGCTCTTCTGTATGTCTGATCAAAACCAAAAACAAGACCAAAAATACCAGTGCAAATGGTAAACTCAGGACAATCGTGTCCTTTAAAGACATTTTCAAATACTCAGGATTTTAAGTGCAGTAAGAACGATTTTCTCATGAGACACAGGGAATTTGGTAATAGTGGATGCATTAGGTGGGTGATTCATTTTGCATTTACTATGAATTAGGGATTGTAAGAGATGTTACTATAGACAAAGCACTGCTTTGAAAAGCTCGGTTGTACAGGCCACTGCTTACGGACAGTTCAAGAACCATTTCCACGGCATTGATGTGTTTCCATGCATGGAGAGCAGAAAGGTTTTGGGCCTCATGGATTCTACCAGAATATTTCATTCGTTAATTCTGTTTTATCTGCCACACGTACAAGTACATTGAGCAATCTTTACACCTTCAAGCACATTGCTGTTGGGCTTCTGGCTCCTGTGAGGAGCATTTGAATGTGTTTTCTTCCCTGTTTTTCCTCTCTCTCTCCCTCCTTCTCTTTCTGAAGCAAATTTGCCCATTTGAACTGATGTAACATATTTGGATAATCTAAAAAAAGTCCACAAAATCACTGTGTTCTGAAAGTGGTCATAGGAAAACACAGCTCTGTCCACACTGAGGAATTCTCTGCAGTAGAAAGTAAAATTCCCAAAGTGAAAAAAGTTTCATTTAGCAGTAAATTTAATGAAGAATAGAGATCACAGTGGTGAATGTGAGAAAGGACAAGTAACTGATGGTTATAATTTACAAAACCACAACGGATGAAGCACATAAGAGGACTCCTAGGACAACGACGTGGAGGAGCCGGGAAAGGGGTTTCCAGTCCTTTGAAATCCCCCACTTCACTTCCTGAGGTTTGACGCTGTGTCCCCTGGCTGTGCAGAAAAGGGCATGGAGGGAGTCAGCGGGGACAGCTGGGGATCAAGAGCTCGAAGTATGGAAGACACTGCTTTGCCAGGTCCCAGACAGGGAAAGGAGTCCCATGCTGAGGTTTCCCCAAAAGCCTCACAGGCTCATGGTGGGGCTTCGGGAGGCCACTGGGTCATGAGAGTGTCACACTCATCCCTGGGTTCATCTACTGTGCAGTCTAAGTGGGAGGCACTGCTTGGAGGCGGGGCCTGCTGGGGGAGGCGGTCTCAGGGGCATGGCCTGGAAGGTTGTCTCCCTCCTGCTCCCTGTCACCGTGCCATGGGCTGTTTCTCGCCGTGATGCCCTCTGCCATGCCGCCCTGCCTTAGAGCCAGCAGATTACGGACTGAAACCGCTGCAAACTGTGAGCTAAAATAAACCTTTCTTTCTTAGAGTTGTAGGTGTCGGGCACTGAGTCCAGGGAGGAGGAAGTGAGCCATGGTGCCATTCACATGAGCGTTCAGTTGACACCGAATGGAGAGCAAATAAGCAAAGAGGCTTTGGGAGCAAATGCACGAGGTGCCGTGTGAGCCCCTACTGAGTGCTGTCCCCCTGGTTTCCGAGGAGGAGAGTAGACAGGGATGGAATCTCAGTGCTGTGGGTGGCTGTGGACGACCTCCCCAGGAAAGGGAGCATGAAGCCCGAAGCTCCTGTCTCACCTGCCCTCCTCACTAGACGGGTGTTTATTTTGTGTGCTTCTGAATTGAGCCCTGATATTGTGCAGGAGCCAGCAGCACCCACTGGCCTCACCTTCAGCTCCCTGCCGTGGCACTGGTGGCAGCTGCTCAGAGTGACCTTGTCTTGTGATCTCTGCACTCCAGGTGGCAACACACGGATGGTGCCTCCGATGGAAAAGGTGCAGCCACTGACCAGCGCTCCCAGGCCCTGGCCCTGGCCTTACTGTTACCGCTTCCCAGGCCTGCTACGTGAAAGCCAGCGTCTCCTACAAATTCCTCCACCTTGAGAGAACCTCGCCCCCGTGCCTAGACATCCCTGTCTCCAAGTGCAGCGTCTTCAGAGAAGCACGGCTGCTGGTGGGGGGGACAAAGCCAATGAGACAGAGCCAAGCGCAGGCACAGATGTCCCTCAGGTGGCGAGACCAAGGGCATGGAGCAGGCACCAGGGTGTGCAGTGCTCTGGCTGGGACACCCTCGAGGTGGCCCCAAGTGAGCAGACACGCGGAGAGGTCGGAGCAGCTGCCCGAGAAGGCGACGCCTAGGGAGAGCTCCTCCCACTAGGCCCATGATGGCCTTCCCGGCTCTCGATGAGAAGCCTGCCGTGCCAGGTTGTTTCCCGGAAAGGCCCAGTGGCAAACTGCAGTCAAGGGCATGCCTTTCTGGTGGGGAGTGTCCCGAGTTGCTGATGAGCGCTTAGTTTGATTTCTGAAAATTTCCAGATGTGAACAGGAGTTTTTCATCGGTGGCCTCTGTTCTGCTGTTCCTCGGTGGCAGCATTATCTCAGGCCTCCGGCACCTTCCACTCTTGCTCTGGAGTAGCACAGCGCCTTTGCAGTGGTATCCATCGCGAGCGTGTCTGTCTCTGGAATTTAAAAACCAGCTCCCCATGGCCATGGCTGCGAGGTTCTGAGGGGAAGATGGTCTGTCCCAGCCCTGAAGGACAAGCTGGCCACAGGACCCTGAGGTCCCCAATTCTCCCAGCACCCTCCTGTCTCCCCTGCCTCCCAGTCCTGTCTGCAGAAACGTGGAGTCCGTGGTGATGAAAACAGTTAGGCACTGTCCAGAGCTCCAGCACCCTCCCTGGTATGTCTGTGCTTCTCCCTTGGGATACAACACAGGCCTGGCTCTCATTTCTGTCCCCCATCTGATGACCTGGCCAGTGCCGATGTGACCCACGGCTGGCCAGCTTGGCCCCAGGAGCGCCCGCTGTCTGGTGGCCAAGAGGAAGCTCAGCCCTACTTCCTGTCTGCTGTAGGTGTGCAGTCCAGCCGACCTGGGTTTGGGCACTGACTGTCCAGCGGTTCCCAGTCTTGGCCAAGTCCACCCTGACCCGAGACCCCAGTCCCCAGAAGGCTGCTCCCACTGCAAATCCAAGCTGGCTGCCTGCAGTGACCCCACAGGATGTCCTGTCGAGTGGCTTCTTTCTTGTTCGTGTCTGGGGCTCGGATGCTGCAAGAATGCCTCCTGGGTTCCCCTGAGGCCTGAGTGCCAGTCCTGCCATCCTGTGGTCCCGGCTCACCTTCTTTGCATGTGCTCCTCATTGGGGCCCCAGGCTGCTTTGTCCCTGTGCTCCTCTGGATGCCCTGCCCTGGGTTTCTGGGCCAGAGCTGCCTCTCCTTCCTGGGCCCTGATGGCAGAGCAGCCACTGGTTCCCCTAGTGGCCCTGGATGCAGCGTCCACCTGACCCTTTTGGGGATCTATGATGCCCCTCACCATGGGATCTGAGGGCCACATCGCCTCAGGTGTAAACCCCGTCATCTCCACGGTGACTGCAAGAGTGAAGCGCGGTGACTTGTGAGTGGTGCTCCTGTGGCCCTGATGCCTGCTTACTGCTCAGCTCAAACTGCTGAATCCCTGAGCACTTAAATGCCAGGCGGGACAGGATGCTGTGGAGACTAGATTGTCAAAGGCGCTTCCAAAGAGAAAAAAGGAAGGACACTGACCTTAGCCCAAAGGGACTTGAAAGTCCAAGAAGAAAATGTCTTTCCTCCCTCTTTGACAACAAGGAGAACATATGTATGTATCCCGAGTGCCAGCCACAGTGGCACCAGCTAACTGAACTTCACACGAGGCGGGCTGCTCCAGGAACAAGTGGGGCTTTGAGATGCCCTCCCCAGATTCAACTTCATACAGTTAAAATTCTCTCCAAAAAGCCTGAAAGGAAGGAAGATGAGATGGGGGCTGGGACCCTCGGGCTGTGGGGACAGACACATGGCAGATTTTGTGCCTGGGGGCCCTGTGCTCAGGACTGCTCTGCATGTGAGCACTGTGATGAGACAGCAAGAGCCATCCGCTCTGCTGCGCGGGGCACACGCACTTCAGACAGGGCCTGGGGAATCGGAGGGCTGTTTTTAAAGTGGGATTCACGATTTCCTGAGTTGGAACTTCTGGTGACAATACATTAAGGACTCAGTCATGTTTATAAATCTTTTTTAATAAACAGAAAATGATTTTTCTTTTTGCAGTTTTTATTTTCATTTTCTGTTTTGCTGTTTTGCAATTCTGCCTAAATGAAATTACCATTGTATTTGAAGTACAAGGTCCATCAAACTGAGAAAACAGAACAGCAATTTTTTGAGAAGGAAATGGCAGCCTTCAGAGCCACAAAAGCCAGCTTCAGTGTGGCGGCTGGAGGAGGGGAGAGAGGAGACCCAGAGTGGCAGCCAGGAAAACTCATCCCCTCTCAGCTCCCACAGTCCACAGCTGCTCATCACTGTTTTCTTCAAGAATGACGCAAATGAGAGGCCTCTTCTTTAGTGCAGATAAATGAAAAGGTAAACAATGGGGCCTGCTGTGTTCCCTGAGAACAGGAGAGGCTACAGGTGTAGTTTACTGCAACACTGTGGGAAACAAATGAGGCGTGGATTCCGCTGGCCTGGGGCTCACTGAGAGGGGCAAAAGGTCCAGTGGATGCCAGGGCTCGGTCCCGTCAGCATGGGTGCACTGCGCGGTGGAATCTGACGTCCACACCTGGACTGAGAGCATAGTCATCTCTTAATGTCCTCAGCTTTGTGCCCAAGTCCCATCTGTGTTCACAGTGCAGCTCTGCCAACAGAGCTGAGCCATGAGTGAGAGCCGATGTCCCCTCCACCCAGGTTGTCCACTGGGGCGGGCACAGGTGCCTTTGGGGGGTGCCCACTTCCTGTGAGGTCCTCATAGGTCCTGAGTGTCAGTCCCAGGAGATGCTGCCAATATAAAGATAATAACTGCTATAAATGGCATGCGTGAGGCCACTCAGCAAAAGGCATTGTGAGAAAAAAGCCTTATTCCTGTCTGTATGAACAGAGACTGAATCAGGGGCAGAAGATTTCTGCAGCTAGCTGGGAAGAGCCGAGTTTCATTCATCTGTGTGTGGATGGCCTGATGGAGAAAGAGAGAGAGAGAGAGAGAGAGAGAGAGAGAGAGAGAGAGAGAGAGAGAGAGAAGCAGCCAGCTGGGAAGGGAACTAGGTTTATATAGGGTTTTGTGAAGGGGCTATGCTCATAAGGAATGTTTATGACTGAGGGTCCAAGGACGGTCAGTGCAGGTGTGAAATAACTGGACTTCTTGGTACTGGGGAGATTGTATACTCTGTCCTAAATTTTCCTTATGGTCTTCTGTCCTCTTTACTGAGAGTAGGCTGTTGTTTGCAAAGAAAGGCCTGTTTGCTTGTGAAAGTCTCATTCAGGCCAGGAATGAGAGTAGCACGGACAAAGAGAACTTAAATACTCCAGACTGCTGCTGTCATCAGTTTTAGTGATCAGTTTCGCTGATTGCTGGCCTCCCCTCCACCCTCAAGAAGCTGAGATTGATCCACCAGCTTTATGAGCCACCTTGCTCACAATCGGATCCCCAGGGCCATCTCCTTCTGCCCCTGGACACCTCCTGACATCACTCGGCCTGCGTCTGAGCTGTGATAATTGTGAACTGAAGGAAACTGGACTAAGGCTCATCCTTCACTGGCTGTTAAAAAAATTATTAGGCAGCAAAAGAGAGTGGAGATGAAGTCATTAAAATCCATATTGTGTACCCTATGTCAGAAGAAATGTTGTCCGAGAACTAAAAACCAACAAAAAGTCATTACAATCCAGGAAAAAAATTTTAAAGTGTGTATGTCACAACTTTGGAAAAACTATGCCAAGTAACAGATGAAATTATGAAAGGAATGATCTCTGTTGGTTCAGGTGGCTGTCACGATGTCCCACAGACTGGGTGGCTTTTACAACAACCTATTTATCGCAGTCTCCTGGACAGGAAGTCCAATGTCAAGTTCAAAGTGCCAGCAGATGTAGCATTGATGAGGGAGGGTGACAGAGTCCCAAGGTGACAGATGGCATCTGTCCCTTATCTAGCTCCTTCTTTCTGTTTTCAAGGACACTCACTCCATTCATGAGGGCTCTATCCTGGCACCTAATCACTTCCTAGAAGTCCCACCTCCTAATACCAGGACAACGGGGATGCAAACATTTGGTCCATCACAGAAATGGGTGACAGGTTTTTGACTCCAAACAGCTCACCACAGAGAAGAGGAAAACAGTGGAAATGGATCAATAAGGAAACAGTATGAAGATGTTTGCATTAAATAAACCAGATAGAGGAACAAGGCCTATAGGAAGGAGATTTACTCACAGATAGATTAACACACAGAGAGCACAATAAATGAAAGAGCCCAGGATAGGAATTCGAACTTCACAATGGAATATAAATAGCAGGAGGAACATGCCTGCTTGCCACTAGTTACCAAAGAAATGCAAATCACAGTCCTGGCTGCAACCCCTTTGCCTTTAGGATGTTTGGAATGGGAGAGCCTTGTGGAATGCTGTCATAAGCAATAGGTGGCCTCCAGATGGACTCAGTGCTTTCTCAGTCAAGCAGGGGGCATATTTCAGTTCCAAAGTTTGTACCAGTTCCCTTCCATCCAAGAGGGATTTGGTAAGCAACTAGATGTGCCAAAGACTCCACCAGGGATGCAATTAAGAATGTGACAGACATATTCTTACCTTTGTCATTTGCGGAAGGAAGTAGTTGCCATATACGTACAGGTTGGGTGGAGTATGTGTTGGCAGGCCACGTGCCTCAGTTAGAGGCTGGGGCAGAACCAGACAGTGGTGAAACTGTGGGTTTCCAGGACATAGAGCACCTTCACAGTGGGGCCTTTAGGCCTTCTGTGGGATGCAGGCAGGTAAATTCCAGCTGGAGGCCTGGAACTTGAGCAGAGCACAGCTAGACAAAGTGAGGAGAGGTAAAACATTCCAGAAGAAGGGCAGTGTCAGAGTGAAGAGAAGGAGCTGCCATCTAGAGGCTTGGCCATGGAGAGGGCCGGGGAGGCCATGGGACCCTGGGCTGGGGTCAGCCAGGTCTGTGACTTCAGGGTCACGTGGAGTGGTGGCTTCTTGCTCCTCACAGCCATGAGAAGCCATCAGGGGCCAACCCTGGCTCATGGGGCCTCCCTCACTGCAGCTGGGATCACTGAGCCCTGGGGAGGTGGGAGGCTAAGATAAGACAGTGTGTGGTACTCAGGTGAGAACAGAGGGTGAAGGAGGCCTTCAGTCCAGAGACAACCCTTGCAGGTGCACCAGGGCCTCTCTGGAGGAACATAGGGTTCCATTGCTGGTCGCAATACCCAACACCCACAGCTTAGAGGAGGAGACATGTTCTTGGCTCATGGTTTCAGGGGACTCATCCATGGCTACAAGTCAGGAACATCATGGTGGAAAGGGGTGGCAGAGAAAGCTGCTCAGTTCGTGGAGGCTGGAAAACAGAGCAGGGGAACAGGGCCAGAGAGGAAGGGCCAGGGACCAGATGTGGTACCCAAGGTGGTGGCTCCATAAGCCATCTGACACCAGAAGTGCATCCACCAATCCCCTTGTGGGTAGCTCCCGAGCTAGTCAGTTTGGCACTGAGCAGATCTAGGATGACTGGCTCAAGATCATCAAAGTCCTATGCAGTCCTTCCCAACCAGTCTGCAAAGGAGCCATGAGGATGGGTTTTCCTTCTCATTCCCCTTCAGCCAAGACCTTTTCTGAAGGGGGGCTTGGCTGGCCTGCTGTAGGCAGCAGAGGGGAAAAGAGCCCCTTGCCCGAAAAAGGGGAACAAAACACATGCCACCACCCCCAAAGTCCACCCCAGGTGTGCGTAGGTCAGCTTCAGTCTGGCCCCAGGACAGGTCCTCCCAAAGTCCCTTTGAGTTTTCTCGGAGGATATAGCAAGAGTAAGGTAGTGTTACAGGACACAGAGCCAGTAGCTGCCACGGGCTTCCCATGATGCCGGTCCCCTCCCTCCTTTCCCCTCTGTTGCAGCTTCCCTGGCCCTTGGGAGCATCCTGCTGAAGTATGCGGCTCACCTGCAGGGCCCGAGCATCCTCCTGAGGGCTCCAGTCCACGGTCACCAGTGTGCTTTCCCAGTCTGTGCCTCGGTTGACTTACTGGGTGTCAGACTGGTTTTCCTCTCCCCCATTTGTGACGGGGACCCTCACTCCTCTGATGACCAGGTCTGCTGCTGTTGGCACAGGGAGCTTGGTGTGACCGTAGGAGGCATCATGGGGAGGCTCACGGGACCGCTGGGGAGCACGGCCCAGATCAGAAGAAGAAATCCGCAGGTGACCCACTGGTGGGGGTGAGGGCAATGGGGCAGGCCCAGCTCCACACCTTGCTCCTGTGTCCTGCGTTCTGCCCTCTGGGGCTCAGTACTCTGTCCCACGGATCTTGCCATTTGACTTGGAGCAGATGGCAGATGACGGCGACTGATGCCCTGCTGTCACCGGGCGTCACAGATTTGCAGCTTAGCTCTGGATTCACAATGCTGCTCTCTTGCTCTGTCCGACCATCAGCCTTGTGCATGGTGTGGCATGTGAAGGGTCACCCATAGCCACACGGTCACTGCCTCTGCGGGTCTCCGATCCAGCACGATGTATGTGCAGTACCATGCAGGTCAACGACGAACCTGCTGCAGGTCCTCAGGGCGGGCTTTGGCTGACAGCATGGGAACGACTCAGCCTAGGCGCTTCCAACTTGCGTCTCGGGCAGCTGTCTTCCTGCAGGGTCTCTGCCACGTTGGGGGCTCAGCACTGTTCCCCATGGCTACCATGCTGGGGACCCGTGGCATCAGTGGAACACAGCCCTACAAAGGGGACGCCTGCTGCTGGCCTCCCTGTCTCTCAGTCCCGCTTTCCGGCTCCTCTACGCATGCATCCACTGTGCCCAAGGGTGGGGTCTAGCTGCCCTCCCCGGCCATCGTTCTGTCCACGTGGCTGTTCCGTGTTTCCTCCGTGGCGAGTAATCTCCAGTGGACACTCTTGTGCGATAAGAAGGCTGGCGCACTGGGACCACCCCTGGAGACACAGCTTCGTTCCCTCCCCTGACCTCTGACACACGCTTTCCCATCTTCTCCCCCAGGCTCTTCACCGAGGACCACGCCCTGGGCCGCTGCCACCTTTTCTTCCTGCACAGCATGGACGATCAGGTGGAGTCTGACACTGCTGCACCCTGGACGGTTTCCCAGTGGCTCCCGTGGGCTAAGCTTCAGCAGCTTGGCTGTCCCCTCCCACACAGTACCTGGTTCTCATTACTTGGGTGCTGAAGGTACTTTGTGGCCAATCCTCTGTCAGTTATTGTGCATTCATAGGATATGACAAAATTTCATGTTTTGAAAATCTCATCAGTTTTATTTTGAGCGGTTAGATTCTAGTTTTAATTATTCATCAGAGACTTCCCTTTGTGTTGGAAGATGTCTTTCCAAGGACTTAAGGGAAACAAAGCGAGTTCCCTCAGCTCTGTCTGGGCTCCCATTCCAGGCCCGGATTGGCCGTGCCAGAGCCTGCCGGGGTAGGCGTGGGCTGCCGGGGCAGAGGCTCAGCCTTGGCCCAGGCGAGCATGGAAGAGACATGGAGAAGGAGCCGGGTGGGGTGGCCTTGTGGTCAGCAGGGCACCCCAGGGCCCACAACTCCAAGGGCAGATGTCCTGCCTCTCTATGGGGTCAGCCTGCACCAGTGTCACTGCAGAGGGACTTGCTGGTGGCACCAGGGGACAGGACCTGGGGTCCCCTGTTGTCCCCACTTTGCAGCAGGAGATGTGAGTGGCTCTTTTCGTGGCTGCAGCACTCGCTGTGGAGTGGAACTGCGGAGGGCCCCAGGAGGAGGGGCTGCCCCGGGCCAGGTATCACTGAAGCTTTTCTGATGACAGCGATGACCTCTTCTCATCCGTGTTACAGGGCCCTGGGAAACCTAATGTCACCAACCTAAGACTTCAAGGACAGCTTTCCCAGAGCCCCGCGACAGGAAATGTGATCTGATGCTTCCTGGGTGATGACAGACAGCATGAGCCCCAAACACTCACTTCAAAAGGTTCCCAGCCTCCATGAGTTACCTGTGCATGACTCACCTGCTCCCAACGTGCGCCAGAACGGCGGCTCTCCTGCGTCCAGCCCAGCCCAGACTCCTGCCGACCGCTATGGGAGCACTCCAGGACAGGACACTGTGGTTGTGCAAGGGTCGGGCTCAGCCTGCAGCACCTGTCTAAGCCTCTGGAGGGAACATCACTGGGGCCTCCAGGGCGGGCGGCCTCTCCTCCCCTGTCTGAGCCACCTTTCTTCCCTCCCTGCCTCCCTTCCTTTCTCTTTCCTTTGCAACAGAAAGAATTGACTCTGCTGCATATATGTGAGGAATAAAAAGGGTTTTTTGCAGTTGATATTTCAGGGAAAGCAGGCTTACTCCCCACCTTATCTGGGTGGCCAAGGCGCCTTTGTCTGCTGGAGCGTCTGATTTGTGCTTCCAAAGTTGCCCATGGCTGGCTTGCAGCCTGCAGTGGATGCTAATGGAAAGGCTGCCTAGGCTCTAAATGTGGCCTAAGAGCTTCCTCTGAATAGATATCACAGGGTGATTGGAGAGAAGAATCATGCCCACAAGAAGACCCTAATAAGCCCCAGGAACTATTTGATATTGCTTTTTAAAGCTGAAATTGCCCTGTTTTCATCACATACAGACAGGGGTACACATTTTCATCTTGACTAATCAATAATAAAGAACTATGGAGGTTTATGGACATATTAGAAAAGTCACCCTAAATCCAAACACAGGCAGAACAAAAAATAGAAAGACAAAGTAGGCCCTAGCTGAGGCTCCTCTGCGGGACCTCCCAATTGCTGCTCACGGTGCCTTTGGTGGGGCCTGAGGAATCGCTGTGATTAAAGAAGCTGCGGACCCAGTGCTCTGCAGGGACCGAGCCTCGAAGTGGAAGTCATGTGGATCTGGGGGATGCCGTGGTGTCCTGGTGAAGGGGTCTCCCAAAGTGGTCCAGGCAGAGGCTGGGGCAGCGAATGGGTCAGTGCAGTGTCCCCGAGGGAGGCAGAGCACAGGCTTTTCCAGGTCTAATGTCCTCACCTTGTCCACGTGGCTCCTAGAATCCCCGAGTCTTTTCTCCACAGAAGAACACACACCATGTCCCTTGGGGACAGGATGTTACCCCAGGGTCTGAGTGGTGTCGCTGAGATTCAGCTAACCTGGAGGCTGAGCCTTGTTTGCAGTTGAGTCGAGGCCACAGCTCTCCAGCTGCCACCACCGATGTTAAAGACATATTTTTCTGGGAGGATGAAGAAATACTTCTCTGCTCTTACTAAAACCCCTCAAGGGAGTAAAGGGCAATTCTCCTCAAGCTTATGATGGTTGGAGTCATGGCAGCCACTTTGTAACCATGAGGAACGGTAGTCAAGGACCAAAGGAAGTGGTGCAGAAATAAGGGGTATGCTTGGGCCCCTTCTGACCTCCAAGGACTGGACTCTGAGCTACAGCTTTCATATCTAGAGCAAGAACCTAAACCAGAGGCCAAGAAGCCAGACTTTCTGCAGCTGCTGCAAAGCAGCTCCACTGCCCTGTGACAGCAAGACCTCCAGGGAATCTCAGGGCTTTTTAAGACCCCAAGGGTCCAAAACCTTCCATAAAAATGCTCTTTGCCTCTCCCTCCCATGGCCAGTGGCACAGGGTGCCTTCCAAAGCTACGTGTCCCGTGACCTCAGGACACTCTGGATGCAGAACTGGAGAGGAGAATCCTGCATCTTTGGTAAAACCAGACACAGCTGAGAACTTTGTAAAAAGTCAAACAAAGGCATGCTGTCAAGTGTTTTTGATTTTTGCATTTGTGAAAAATAAATACTTATGCATGTAAGAATGTGATGGGTTTCTTATCCATTATAAATGAGTTAATAAATGTTTAAATTTTTTCTGAGCTCTGATTTCCAGTACAATAGATGTCAGTAGAAGCAGCCCACGTAAGTAAGGGCTTTTTGAGTCCTCAACAACTATTTAAGGATGTAAGGGAATCAGCAAAATACTTGAGAATCACAGGCAAAGACACACTTTCTTTTTATTTGAGACAAGGTCTCATTACGTGGCTCAGGCCAGCTTTAAACTCACTCTGTAGCCCAAACCAATCTCGAACTCACAGCAATTCTCCTGCCTCAGCCTCCTGAGGATTACAGGAATGGTTTTGAAATACAAGCTTCAGGAGGTGGCCCTGGAATCCCTGCACCCTGGGAGGCGGAGAGCCCAGCCTGGCCCCTTAGCATCTTAGTAATTTAGTCTCTGTCTCAAAACAAAGACTTAGGAAGGGAGGGTGTGCTGGAGATGCAGCTTAGTGCAAAAGCCCTATGTTCAGCCCCAGGACCAAAAGCAAAGGGAGGGCAGCACAGCCTTGGGGTGGAGAGCAGAGGTGTTGGACAGGTTTGTAACTTTGAGAACGGACAGTAGCCAGTGGCAGGCCTCAGTATACTCCCATGACACTTGTCTGATCGTGGCCATTTCAGACTCTGGGAGCTGGACTCCTTTCCCCTTCTGTTCAGCCCTGCACTCAGCAAGCAGTGGCCGCTCATGAAACACTCGTTGGGAGGACAGACAAGTGCTTGCAGGGGCAGAACGACATGCCACGGCCTTGTGCCCAGAGCTGTGTGTAGGCCGCTTCTCCGGCAAGGACCTGCGAGTGGCTCGATGTCCCCGAGTGCCCAGCTGGGAGCAGCCCCTTCAGCCTGGCTGAGGAGGGAAGGACAGAGACCAGAGTTGGTGAGGAGGTGGGAGGTGCACTGCTCACAGCGCTGGCAGCCTGGGGAGAATGGCAGGGCTGTGACCTACAGAACCCTAAGGTGCTGCACTAGGGTAGGGTATTTTTTGGTTTGTTGGATTTGCAGTTTTGGCTTTGATTTTTCGAGGCAGGGCTCACTATGAAGTTCAGGTTGGCCTTGAACTCGAGATGTGGCCCAGGCTGGCCTGGGACTCACAATCCTCCCGCTTCAGCCTCCTGGGGACCAGGATTACAGGTGCGTGTTACTGTGTCTGCCTCACTGTTTGTGGCCTCTGAATTGGTGACAAAGTGCCATAGCAGCACAGAGCTCTAATGCAGTGTGCAATCATCATGTGTTGAAATCAAACCAGAAGAGCTTGCACATGTACGGTATGTGGTTCATTACATGTACATAGAAAAGAGAACTTTAGTCTGGAAGCTTTATTAAGCTCTTGAATTCCATGTTTTAGAGGATAAAACAAGAGATAGGATTGGATTCCAGCTTCAGAACCAAATTACACATTGACTTTTTGGACGCTTCTCCCAGGGTAGTGTTCGGAAGGTCAAGATATTAGACGGGATGTGGAAATTAGCGTTCCCAGCCCTTTCATGTCTTTTGGAACTTGCATTTTGCAGCACACTAAAATGTGATTTAAAGACTATGAGGCAGCTTTTCTTTTTTAATAGATTCCTTGGGAATCCTCACTTCCCTTTCTTGATAAATCAACCAGGTGAACCTCTATGTCCAAGAGCTCTTTGCAAGAAATAATGATTTTCTTTAACAGAAATATTTCTCAAAATAGAAGGCATAATTGTCCTCCCAGTTTACGTTTCTGATGAGGGTTACCAAGGGACAGTCTATCTTTCTATTTCCAAGATTATTTTTATGAATCTAATTCTAATACATGATTGTTGCAATTCATTGCATCACCAAAACCTACACTTCTGTGCTTTCTTTAGGTCCCCGAGGACAGTAGATTCCTAAAGCCCCTATTTTTTCCTAGTAGCCATATAGATCTACACTCTATAATTAGATTTGGAAAAATGTTACAATTTTTTTCTTCTGGGATAAAAAAGATATTTTCCTTTTATTATCCTTTACTTTCTAAAAATAGGCTGGAATTAAATGTCATGTACCTTTGGAATTCGTTTTATAAACACACTTTGTAACTAGGCGACTCTCGCTGTCATTGTTTACAATCTAGGAATTCTTTCCATGGTAACTGTGTGCGGGTCACAGCCATGGAGCTGCTTAAGGCGTCCCCAGGATCGCAGTGTCCACAGGAAGTGTCACCTGCCGAGTCCTTCTCCCCCACGGGCTATGCTGAGTGCTGGGTCTCATCGCCACGCTCGGCCCTGCCTCTCCTGCCTCAGCCTTTCTGGAGGCCAGGAAACTGTGCCTCATCCCAGCCTCCCTTTCCAGACTTCGACAGCCCCGAGTGTCCTGCATTTGGCCTTGTCCTCCGTGTCTCCTGTCCGGTGACATCACGTGCAGGTTCAGCATCTGTGGACAAAGCCCACAGCTGGGCTGGGAAAGGGAGGCTGCCTCTGTCTGAACTTAGAGCTGGGCAGGGAAGAGGCTGGGGACCCCTGGGCAGGGAGTGGGACACTGGTGAGATGTGCCTGAAATGCTTTCACTTGTTTGTAGCAATGAACAAGCTCTGGATCACTGAGCCAGATGTGGAACTCACCTGCATCTGCCAGCATCTGCTCTGACCCCTCCAGGACTTTGGCAGGGTGGTGGAAGAGGACTGGAGGACCACAGGAGGCACAGCAGGTACACGAAGGCCAGGGTCTGGAACCAGGCTAAGAGGTTGACAATAGCCTGTGACTGGATGTGTTAGAAGGACTTGGCCCTGATTTTGAAAATATTTTATAATAGGAAACAGAAACATTGGTGTAATCAAGCACACACGCAAATAATGTGAGTTAAGAATTTTGAGAATAAAACTCATTAAGATAAATGATAATACCAGACAAAAGCTCTGCAACTTTAGAGCATCTTGTTGGAGTAGGTTGCATTGTCTCTGTGGTTCTTGGTGAAGTCACCATGCTTCAGTGATCTGAGCAATAGCTGCCCAGCCCAACATGGTGCATGGACTTGACTGCACACAGGACAGGAACCAGCAGTGGACATTTGTCCTGATATGGAGAGGAGAGCAGAAGCGCCACCTCACCCTCCATGGCAGAGCATCACAGATTAAAATGAGATGCTGCTGTTGTAACCTAGGGACCAGCAGAGCCTGCACAGGTGACAATAATGCAGTGCACACAGGAGGCCAACAGGGGGTCTCCCTTGCTGTTGGGTTGGGTGTCTTTGGAGAGCATTTTGGTGACATTGAACAAAATAAAATTCATATTTACTTTTGTCTTAGTTACTTCCTTGTTGTTGGGACAAACTACCTGACACGCATCAGTTAAGGGAAGAGAGGTTTAATTTGGATCAGTTTGTAGAGGTTTCAGTCCATAGTTGGCTGGATCCAAGGCAGGGCAGTGCACCAGAGGGGAAACAGTCCATGGCAGTGTAGGCAAGAAGTAGCAGGCAGCAGTGCTGAATTTCAAACCTCCCTTTCCCTTTTATCCCATCCAGGCTACAAGCCCGTTGATGGTGCCACCCACACCCAGAGTGGGCCTTCCCATTACCCACACCCAGAACTATGCTAAATCGTGTATTAATTTAGTTATCACACCCCAGATCAGCAATGGTGAACTTTCCAGAGACCAGTGCCCAAACTGCAATCCCAAACCACTTATTTATTGCAAAATTCCAACACTGCAGTTAAACCAGCATACAGAGGTTTTAGTTTAGAAAAAACAACTGTTACCCAATGCTTGGCTGCTGTCGGCTGCTGACAGAGAGGGCTCTGTGTGTCTGCTGTGGCATGCATGCCAAAGGTTTGTCACCACTGGCCTAGATTCAGCCACCTCCAAAAAGCCCCACCTATGAGCACATGAGGTTTGGGGAGACATCTAGACACAAGCCGTAACAACCAAAATTTCACTTTGGGAAATTTTCCTTAGAGGCATATTCTCAGATCTACAGGAGGGCTAGCACGAGAATTTTCCACATGCAGTTGTTTGCATTACTTAAAAAAAAAAAAAAAAGGAAACAATACAAATGTCCATCAATAGAGAGCTGATTATTCAAATTATACTACATCTAGAAAGATAAGGTCTCATAGCTCTTTTTAAAATTGGGTAGCTGTATCTGTGCTAATATGGAAGGTTATTAAACACATTTTGTTTATTTAAAAATGCACAAAATGTCCAGAATACATTCTCATTCTCTCAGAAAACAAAGGGAAGGGAACACACACAGACACAAACACACACCTAAACACACAGGTGTTTAGAGACCCGGAAAATGCTAAAAGATACATAAGAAAATTGTTAATGTTATTTCCTCCTAAAGGTGATAAATATTGACCCAGGAGCAAGATTTCTGTTTCATTAGAGTTCTTTTTTACCCCTTTGTGAGCTGTACAGTGTGCATGTATGTCTTTTAGTATTATGAAATGAGTTATCCTAAATTGCCCATTTACTATTGGAGCAGGGCATAGGTAAAGGGGACACAATACAATTAGGAGATAAACTTTTGAGAATGTACATCTGGGGTTATTATTACTACTTTTAATAAGTACCGATGGAGTATTACTCATCTGAAATGCCTGAGACCAGAAGTATTTTGGATTTGGATTTCTTCAGCTTTTGGAATTTATGCATGCCCATAATGAGACGTCTTGGGGAGCTCCCAAGTCTAAATACAAAATCCATTTATGTTTCATATCTATCCATGCACATAGCCTGAAGTTAATTTTACAGAGTTCTCCCAGCATGCTGTATTTTGACTGTGACCTGTCACATGAGATTAGGCACAGAATTTCCCATTTGGGACTCAAAAAGTTTAGAATTTTGGAACATTTCAGGTTCCAGAATTTTGAATTAAGGATGCTCAACCTGTACACAGAGAAAATTATTTGGGGAGTTTTTACATACAGAGCTAAACATAATGTGCACGAAGTTTGTTTTTAATGAGAAAACAATTATAGAAATGAAATAAGATGATGACTTTTTATCATGATAAAGGAACTGGTACCAGGACAGTGCCTCAGCGCCAGCCACAGGAAGTGCTGGGCTGTGCCCTGGGAGGGTGCTGGCTCCAGGGCCGCCTGGGTCCTGGTGGAGCCCTGGGCTGGGCTGGTATCTGAGGAACTGGATAAGGGGATGTGCACTGCAGGGCACTGGGGAGGAGGGAACTGCACAGCAAAAGAGTGAGAAAAACTCACAGATTCCTCTCCAGCCTATGGCCAGATGTTGAGCTGGGGGCCGGGAAGAAGCCACCACTGCCAGCGGAGCTCTGGGAAGCCGGGAGGAGCCGCAGAAGGCTCAGGCGCTAGAGCAAGCAGGAGACAGGAAGTCCCCAGACAGAGAAGCCACCCCTGGGCTGCTCAGGGCACTGAACCACGGCCCGGGGAAGTCCAGGTTTAGAGGGCTGCTATACCCCAGCCCTAACAAGCTGCAGGTCCAACAGTGTGCTGTGGTTCATATCCAGATGTCCCCACGCCCTGCGCACACTGGAGGGTTTGGGGAGGTGACTGCCTCCCGGGGCTCACAGCCGGCTGCTGTCAGGAGGTGCGGCCTGGTCCATCACCAGCGGGGCCTGGAAGGGCTGTCTCCCTCCCGGCTCCTCCCTTCTCCCCCTGCTTCCTGTCCCCCATGAAGTAAGTAGCTCTCCTCCCCCAAACCTCTGTCTGAGCAACTTAACGAGACCCTGTCTCAAAGTTTAAAAAGAAAAGAAGAGAAAAACTGGGCTTTTTCCTGAGCGGCTTCAGTGGTGCTGTCCTGGCTCCCTCAGTGTCCTGAATCCATTCAAAGTACTTCCCTTCTGTGGTCATTCTGACTTTGGGAAGTACCACAAGTCACATGGCAGCAGATCCAGAGGAGGACACAGCATCGTGTTTTACCCGGCTTGCCTTTCTGTTGGGTGGTGCTCGACAGCAGCAGTCACTGTATTTTTGTCACACCTGGTGAAGACCCTCAGGAGAGAGGACTCCAGAGCCGCTGCAGGAAGTGGCAGGGACCATGGGTGAGTGTGCTCAAAGTGAGGGGGGATTTGAGGGGGGTTAATGGCAACATGTCATGTACTGTAATAAAGGTCTTTTGTTGTTTGTTTAAGCACACGCATATTCTTCTTCACCCCTTATATTTATCACGCTTCCTCTCAACCCTCCACCTTGAGTGGGAGGCTGTCACACGGCTGCGGACTCTGGGTGTTGGCTTCTGTTATCCTGCTTTTCTGTCAGTGAATCTCTGTGTTTGTCCAGGCAAAGCCCCCTGGACCTCGTAGTGACACCCACCTCCCGCAGGCTGCACCGCCCGCGAGGCTTCCTCCCGACTCGGCCATCTTGCACAAGGGCAGGCTGGGAAAATGGCTCGGATCTCCTGGCTACTGAATGACTGTGGCTTTCTCTGTGCACTGTTTGCGTCTGTGGTGCTGGGGACTGAGCCCCCACTGAGCTACATCCTCAGCCCTTTTTATTTATTCTGAGGCAAGGTCTCTCTAAGTTGCCTGGGCTGGCTTTGAATTTCAAACAGCGTTTTAAGAACCATGCCAGAGTTGACCGAAAGCACCTGTCTCTGAGGGATGCCGCATCTCCTAGAGTCTGTCTGAATCTCACAAGTAGAGCACGCTTACTGTGAATTTAGGGAACTAGTGAGTTAACTAAAGCCCACTATGCCAGTGTTCAGGAATTCCTCATGCACACGTGGAGGACATCAAAAGCGATCTAAAGAAAGTCAAACCGTCTGTCTGAAAGACGTGTAAACTGACACATGGGCACCAACACTAGGGTGACTTCAATGTGAGTACAGCTCAGCTATGTATCGCTTAGAGCCTTGAAGTTTCTATCCCTGCCAACCCTTGGTTTCAGTTTCTTTTCTACCCGTTTCTTACATCATGTTGGAAACTGTACTGTCTCCTTTAATGTTATGTTATTACAATTGATAATTTAACTTTTGCATAGCACATCCCTTAGTTAATAAAAAGTCATCATAAATTAATAGACTACATGCATATGTTTCTGAATATATTCTTATTGAGTTTTTATTAAGCTATGATACTAGTCTGGCTAGGAAAACACTGCATACAGGGACCAGCTTTTTGACACAAGGAGTGGGGAAAGTTCCTGTTTAAAAATGAACTCTCAGAACACATAAGGACTAGATTCATAAAATGCATTAAATTATGGATCTGGTTGTGGCCTAATGAGCTCATCCAGACCAGCCAGACAGCCTCCCCTCAGAGCCCTTCCTGCCGAGACGTTGGCTGTTTGCTGCTTGGGACATCTTCCTGGGCATGAGAGGAACAGCCCTTCTTAGGCTTGGAGGAAGCTGTGGAGCATAGCAGAGGATGAAGTTGCATGTGATGTCATCTGTACAGGAAGGAGAAGAGACGACGCGATGCAGGAAGAAGAGGAGAGAGCAGCGAGTACGCCTGGCTCTGCATGTGAGCATGTCGGCATGTTGAGGTCCAATTGCACCTGCAGTTTCAAGTCCTCCTGAGGGTCACAGCCCTGATGCATGGTGGCTTGGTCCTGTCAGGTGAATGGGTGGGAGAGAGAGAGAGAGAGAGAGAGAGAGAGAGAGAGAGAGAGAGAGAACTGTGTGTGTGTGAGCTGAGGGCGGACAGGTCCTCCCTGTAGCCTCGGAGCAAGATGCAAGCCTGGTTTTCAATACTGACTTTTGAAAGCATTCCTTCTTTCGGGGCCTGGAGGAGGGGCTGTCCAGAGCCAAGCAGCTCTTACTCCTAGTCCAAGTCTACTCCAGTGGCAAGACTGAGACCAGTGTCATGGCAGCATCAGCAGCCTTCAGTTGCTCAGCCTATCTTCTAGCTCAAAGACAATCTTTCTGCAATCAAGGCGGCCCGGGCTATGGCACAGATCCCGGCAATGAGCAAGGCAGAGAGCGGATTGGCCCAGCCGCATGCCACCACCCGGCAGCCCCTGAAACGCTCATTTGCAGGAGTCAGCAGACCACAGCCACCAGCAAGGGTCCCCAGGGCATCCCCCACGCGACAGGGCCAGCTGAGTCATCCCTCATGGCACAAAGAGCTGCCTCACACAGGAACTGAGACCACCCTGCCCCAGCAGTGTGACTGCAGCAGTGTCACCAAGCTGCCATGCCACACACGTCCTGGAACGCTTGCTTTGGCACAGCCTGGCAGGGCTGGGTAATGAGAACCAAGTGCGGAAAACTTAATCCCCTTGCCCAAGGCCAGAAACCTTTGTTCTGGGGTAAGTGGAGCAGCGGGGCAGCTTCGGCTGGCTCTCCTTGGGTCACCTGTGTGCTCTCTCTGAGGCTGGGGAAGCTGCTGCCCCCAGCAGAGTCACAATGCTGATGGCATTTGCATCACCTGTGCCTCACGCTCTCCCCGACTCCAGCCTGAAACCCAGCCTTTCCTCCTCGGTCCTGCTCAGCGCTGGTGGTGTCCATCTGTCCACGTCTGTCGGTGACAGCAGCTGAGTCCCTGGCACATGGCAGAGCCCACACCTCCGGTGCCATCCCAGTGCCTCAGTGTCCGCTCAGCGAGACTGGATGGAGCCCTGGCCACCATGGAGGTGCCATTGTCTGGCACTAGTGTCCCCTGTGTGGCCACCCTGGGAGCCCACCGTGGGGCTCAGCAGCCTGCCCATCTCCCTGGAGGGGGACAGTTCTGTGCCCTTCGAAGGATTCAACCCTGTCCTATACCATTCCCTGCAGGTCTTCACAGGGCAGGCCCAGCACACAACGGTGTTTTCAGGGGCCCTCATAGGCTGGAAATTTCCTTTAACAAATTTCATCATGGGGGGGGGCGCATGTTTCTGAGTTTGGCAACAGACCCCATCGTTTGGTTATCACTGAAGTTGCAGCGCCTCCAGCGATGAGCTGTCCCCTCGTGTGCATTTGACAGCTGAATGATTATTGCTGAATAATTGTGGGAAATTTAATACCTTGAACATTTTATGTCATGTGTTGTATAAATGCACATAGCTTGATCTTTATTATTGAAAAGAAAAATAAAGTGAAAATAATTTAATTCCATTGTTTTTATCATCCACACAAATACCTTGACTCTTACTCACTGCACATTTTTTCCGTTGACGTTATTTATAGCACCGGGAGGCCAGTTCTCTTCCTCTTTAGCTTGAAAATAACTGATATTTATTTTTTGCAAGATGTATAAACATCCTTATGATGTTTATTTTAATGTCAGAAGCGTGTATTTCAATATGTTAATGTGGTCCTAAATATTAATAGCTTCCATAATAATCTAGTGCTAATCACATGAAGATAATAAACTATCGTCAGGACACTGGCAGCAGAGCCCAGCAGTTCCCCTTCTCTCCAGAGCACACACAGGCTCAGGCCCCGCTGTCCCCTGCCCAGCAGGGACAGTCTTCAGGACCCTTTCTGGAAGCTGCAGCCCCAGGCTTTGGTTTAAAACTATTCAGTTGCTTCTGAAAACTCCTTATACAGATGCAATGAATTCACGTCTGTTGCTGAACTCAGGGGAAAGCAGCTCCTGCTGGTTACAAAAGGGACCCCAGAGACCCCTGTCAGGGAAGGGCTCCCCAGTGTCTCTGTCCCTGGCACCCTCAGCTGCCTCAGCAGAGGTCTCGTAGCACAGTCAGACCAAGCCAC
This sequence comes from Heterocephalus glaber, assembly GCF_000247695.1. Next base: position 2,804,608 of record NW_004624793.1, read on the forward strand.
ACCTAGCAGAGAATGTGTGCCAATACTTATTTATCCTTAACACCTACCAGGCAGTTGGGTCTGGACATCTGAAGTACTTATATCCTAACGAAGTGGTGGTCATTTGCAAAAGTAATACCTAGAGACAGTTGGAGAGAAAATCCAGCTGTGTCATTCTTAAATAATGGCCATCGCTCACTGAGGCAAGAGGACCCCTCGGGCCCCATACAAGTTGTCAAGGCTTGGATCGTCGTCCCGAACACAGGGCCTTCACTTCCTCCTCCCTGGATGCATGTAGGACTTGCTTTTTTTTATTAGCCCACGTGTGCAGTACCTAATGTTTACATCCCTTATGGAGAACTGGTCCGTGCACATAACACATCTTCTTTCCTCTTCCCTTTCCTCTCTCTCCCTCCTCTTTGTCCCCTTCTCCTTTGAGAAAGATCCATCTCCCTACTTCCTATTCTCTCTCTTTGCTTTTTATTTATGCTTTTGGTTTCTCATATGAGAGAAACCACTTTACTATTTAAGCTTGTGTGTCTCATTGATTTCACTTAACATTATCGTCTCAAGGTGCATCCATTTTTCTACAGATGATTCAGGTTTATTCTTCTTTATGGCAGAGTAGTGCTCCATGGTGTGTCAATACCACATTTTCTTTATCTATTCATCTGTTGATGGACATATAGGCTGCTTGCAAGAAATCAAATAATAACAAATGCTGGCAAGGCTGTGAGGAAAAAGCAACCCTTCTACATTGTTGTTGGGAATGTGAACTAGTGCAACCACTGTGGAAATCAGTGTGGAGATTCCTCAAAAAACTGAAACTACAAATTCCATTTGACCCAGCTATTCCCCTCTGGTATCTTCCCAAAAGAGTTAAAGACATCACAGGACAGTGATCCATGCATAGCTGTTTGTAGGGCTTGCTTTTATCTAGGAACAGCCCCAGCTCCAGCTGCCCGAGCCTGGAATGCAGGTGCAGGGATCTAGGCTGAGACTGTCTTCCCCAAGCTGAAGGCTCATGGCTGGGCAGCAGGGGCTGGGCCAGTGCCCATGCCCTGTGCCTGCCCTGTGGCTGCCTCAGCCCTTGGGTGACCCGATGTTTCACTGGAACCATGAAGTTCAGTGATCTGCAAAGCAGGCCTGGCCTGTTTTCCCCCAGTGTTGGCAGAGCTGCTCTGCCCGACAGAGGCGGAGCTTGTGGCCAGGGTGCAAAGACTCAGAACTGCTGGAACCTAGCTGCAGAGGTGCTGAGGGGCCGGCCACTATGGGACTGTGAGGGGCTTGGGGTCTGGAGTGCTTTTCGGAGGGAGGAAAAGGCATTGGAAGCCAGGCGAGGGAGAGCCAAGCTCTGTGAGGTCAGGAAGGGACTCTGCAAAGAGCCTGCAGAGACACGGGGAAGCAGCACTGGGCAAAGAAGAGGAGCAGCAGAGACAGACGGGACCCTGCTGTCACAGGCTGGGACCGAGGGGTGGCCAGATGTCCTGGCCTCTGGGAGCTGGAGTGGGAAAAGGAGGCGAGGGGGTGATGCTGAGGCCTGGACGCTGCTACATGTCTGGAGGGGCCCCCCAAAGTGGAGACAGAGAGGGGGCTGCCTTGCTTTAGTGGGGAGCATGCTGAGCAGATACAGCTGATGGAGTGGATGCAGTGGGGATAAAGCCCAGGACACCGTGACGCGGCTCTGGGTGATGTTCCCTGGGGCCCTCTGGTGCCAGCTTCAGTTGTCCCAACCGAGGCCTACGGGTGCCGCTTCACATGCCCCATGCACCAGGCACCAGTACACAGAGAGAGTGTCTCCCGGCCCAAGTGAGGACGTGGCCTCGTCATCTGACCACTGGAGCAAGGGTTCGGGTCGGGACCAAGGAATGCAGTGGGTCCGGCGGGCAGCGGCGTCACACACAGGTATGGGGTGGGAGCCCGGGTCAGATGGAGCCACTGAGCCCACAGAGCTGTTTCAGCCCAGGCCCCTACTGCAGTGTCTACACAGCTGCCCCTCTGCCCTGAGGGGTCCTCTGCCGGGCACAGAGGCACCCAGCACCCCTGGCACCGTCTCTGCATTTCCTAGGACCAGCATGTAGCAGCGAATGATGCTTTGGTTCACATCTAGTGACCCAGGTGGAGAACTCGGGTTCAGGAGTGATCCAGAGCAAGCATACAGTGGGCAAACCTGACTCTCCATCCCGAGCGTGGCCTTGAAGAGCAGCAAAGACCCAGCAGTCCCTGACACACTCTGCTCCGGCTTCGTCCCTCACCTCAGTGTCTGGAAGCCTGGAGGCCTGCCGCCCTTTCCAGCTGGCCGCGAAGCTGACACAACGTGACCCCTCCTGGCCCTGCCCAGCCCTTCACTGCACAGGTGGATGAGGCCATGGCTTCTGTACCCCGATCCTGCACTGGGGTGGGGCTGCACAGAGAGGTGCTCCAGAACATGCCTTGCAAGACAAAATACTCATTTTTCCCAGGGAGTTACCTGCGGCTCAGAGGGATGAGTCGTTGACCCCAGACTCGCTCTAGGCCTAGGGTTCTCACCAATTCTTCCTGTGAGCTGCTGGCACCCACCTGACCTCTCCTAAACCTCGGGGTGGCCGCTCCCCTTTCATGGCCATCCCAGCCTTCCACCATGTGGTTCAGGCTGTCACCCGCCACCTCTCCCCATCCTGCAGGTGGGTGTTCAGAGGCCCCGTGAGCTCCCCTGCCAAGAGCACTGGGGAAACTGAGGGCTCTCTGAGCTCCCTGGAGGCTGTTGGGCCCAGCTCTGCATCCCTGAGCAGAGAAATGGAGCCACCCTGCCCTGCCCAGCTCCCCTTCTGGACTGCAAGACCTCTCATCCATTTAGATGCATGTGGCTTCACACTGGCAGGTACACTCTGGACAGCCTCTGTAGCTACATAGCCTACTAAGGAACCCCTAATAGAGATACAAACTGAGTATATCCCCGTGCTATAAATTTTCAACATTATTTTACTAGTGATTCCATAAAAATACTGTTATTAATATATGGGTTAATTTCTCCGGTTTTCAGATATTCAAGCACAGTGGTACCTCGGTTCATGAACGCTTTTGTTTGCAAAAAGTTTGGTTCACAAACAAAAGCCTTTGGCAAGATTTTGTTTGCAAACTCTGCATCAGGTGACAAACACAACCAGGGTCATCTCTCCCATACAAATGTGGCCACCTTTTCCAAATCAGGACAAATTAAGTTCATGAACCGAGGCAGCACTGTAGTTTTCGAAGTTTGGTATTACTGATGGTCAATGAACTCCCTTCACTAGCATTATGAAATACGCAGTCTCACAGACAACAACTCATCATTGGTGATATTGCTGCATTTCTTTTATTACTAATGAGGACAAATTCCCTTTTGTTGTTTAAAAAGTAAGTATGCTCCAGCCTGCAAGCGATGTGTAATGTAATGGGGTCACATATCTGTAAATGCATATAGATTTCTAAACAAAGAAAACAGAAGGAATTTAGGGATCAGCAGTCAGGGAAGCCATCCTTACCCTTTGCACAGACTGCTCTCACACGAGTGTGGGAATGCACACATCCTTGTCTCTGGGCTTGCAGTGTGCCTCGTGCGCGGTAACCTCACCTTAAACTGGTGCTGAGAAGGTCCAGGGCCCTGGTTAATGCCAGCGGCCCCTGCACGAGCCTGTTAGAGGCCACACAGAGGGGACACACGGAGATCACCGGCTCATCACTTTCGGATGGTCGCAATGAGCTGACTGGTCTCCTCCGTGTCCGATCTGTGTGATTCTCATTGCAGGGCTGCTGTCGTCCACCGAAACAGATCTGTGACACCGTGGCCCAGCCATCCCTCCCTCCACACCAGTCACTTGTGCTGGGGATTTTCTCAAACTTTGATAGCGATCCCTGTAGGAGACTTCTTGTAAATAGTAGACCTCTCTGAGGCCACATGGCACATTTCCTGATGTGCACAAAAGTCTGTACTGTGGGTGAGGAGAGGGGGATTCTACAGGACATTCACCCAGAGGAAAGTGTGGCTTCCCCACAGAGTCTCTGGTCTGTCCTGTGGCCGTGGCAGGGCACAATGCCAACATCAGTGATGCTACAGGGAGGATGGAGAGTCTGGATGAAGACAGTGTTTTGATTCCTCCCAAAATCAGCAAGGCTCAATATCATTGAGGAGCTCTGGGCAGAGCCGTGCAGACCACAGAGCTCTGCAGCCTGTGGCGGGCTGGGGTGGGCGTGCAGGCGAGGACTGGGGGTGGGCGCTGCTCTGGGTGGAGGAGCTGAGCTCCAGGCCTAAAGGACTTCTCGGGGCTAGACAGTCCGCTGCCTGCTTCTCTCTGCTCCAGCTTCGAGGCTGGGAAGGAGTGGGCAGGTGCAGCCATGTCCGTGAGGGTCCTGCAGGAGGATCTCAGGGAGTGGTTTCTCCAGGCCCCAGGAGCCCCAGGGAGCCAGCATATGGGGGGTGGCTGAGCCTGGCGAGAGCATCCAGCCTGGGGCTCAGGGCCATCGAGCCATTCACACCGAGTGGAGTGGGAAACCCATTGCCGAGGGACCCCAGGCACGCTGCCCTGCGCCGTCCATTTCCGCTGTCTCTCTTCAGAGCTTGCATCCGGGGTCCTGCGTTGCAGGGTTTCTCAAAAGGCTCGAAGGCGGTGGTGGAGATGAGAGGCCTGGCGGAGACAAGAGTGTAGCCTTGAAATTCCACATCAGTCAAACAACTTCCTTGTGTTGCTTTCCTATTGTGGTTCGGAAGAGAGGAAATGAACGCGCCGGCAGTCTGCACGCACACATCACCGGAGAGGTTTACCGCGGGGTCCCGAATCACATGCGTTTCATTACACAAGGACCCGGCATCCCAGCAGGAATTTTTGTGTGACTCGTACCCTGACTTATTGAAAAGGGAGAGAGGAAAACAAAACGCTCTGCAAAATATTTCACAGCGTGCCGTGTATGTGGCGTGGTTCCTTCAGCCCATTGAAACTGTCTCAGCAACAAAGGGTGGAATCGACACGGGGCGGGCTGAAATTCTGCGTGTCATTTATAATGAACCCCATTATCCAGGGGCCTAATTCTATTATGGAGTGCCACGGTTACATTCTCACTGCTATTCAGCTTTGAACAATGACAGAGGAGAAAAGCCCCACCCCGTGTCAGAGCTAATCTTTTTCAGTGCTCACAGTTGAGCGCGTCTGTGTCTTTCCCTTAAAGGGGATTTTCCTGTGCAGCCTGCGCCCTCCCTACATCTCACCTTCACTTTTCTTAGGAAAAATGAAAGCGGGCCATGCCTGCAAACACTTCTGAGAAGGACGGACGCCGTGGGAGCCCTCGTGTAACCCGCACTCTATACACACTCTCGGTGCGGGGCCTCGCCCCACCGCCTGAGCGCCTGGGGTCTGTGTGTCACCCTACAGAATCCTCCCGGGTGCCTCTGGTCACCCACGTGCATGGCCAGGTTTATAAGACTACCTGCTGTCAAATCTTCTCTCTGCATGTTTTTATTGTACAACAAAAAACACAGAAGTGAGATCCTATTCGGTGCGTGAATATTTTGAGGCATTTGGGGGCTACTGCTTTAGAGCACCAACCCACAGATTCCGGGATGCGGGAATGGGCTGGGGCTTCTACGAGAGGGCCCCAGATAGTGGGTGTCTGGAGACTGTTTACCTGGGTGTTCATCAGCGTCTTTCATTTCTTTGCACTGAGGCTTATGAGGAGATGGGAGAGGAAGAGATGTCGGTCCATCCGTCCATCCATCCATCTGCTGTGCATTTCAGGAGGCAAAGGCCCTCCTGCTAGCGAGACGCAGCAGTGCCCAAAAGCCACACACCTGCAGGTCTGTGCAGCATGAGAGCCCCACCTGCCCTGCCCCCCGCTCTCCCCCCGACTGGACTCCTGAGATGTGGGCTTGTGTTCAGCTCACTACTCGGGAGCAGGGTGGCTTCAGTATCTCCAAGTGTCACCTTCCTCAGTTTTGGAGTGTAGATCGTAGCCGCGCTCCTCAGCTGGTGTGGACAGTATGAGAATCCCCTTTGCATGAGCCGTGTATGCGTCACTGCTTGCTGCCTAGCAGCCACTCCATAAATGGTACCTGCTGCTTGCATTAGCTCTTTTTTTCCAACTTACGCCCAGTTTTTTTTGATACTGGGGAATGTAGTCAGGACCATGTGCTCATGAGGCAGGCGGCAGCACCACTGAGCTAAATCCTCGACTTCTAACTTATGCCCAAGAAGACAGCAAGTCATGGTGTCAGTAATCTATTGTCTGAATCGTTAGTGCGACAGGAATTGGAGACCAATCCAAGACCAGCGTGGATGTGGAGGAGTGACCTACTGTGACTGTCCTGGCCTCTTGGCCACCACGGCGTCTGCACCGGCAGGAGGACAGCAGCAATGGACAGGTGGAGACCAAGGTGAGGAGCCCTCCTGGGACCCCAGGGATCTGGTGGACTTGTCTGCACCCCAAATCCACAGACAGCGCCGTGAAGCTGCCAGGGGATGGGAAGTGACTGTGAAGGGTATGGAAATTATTTGCATGGTGAAGAAAAAATACAGTAAAAAAAATACCAAAATGCAGTACTACAGTTCAGTACGGATTAGGAGCTGCAATCCAAAAATATGGTGAATGTTTAAATTTTTAAAAAATGTATTACATGTACCCACTCCCCACAATGACTGTAAACTGCACACACTGCAACATGCACTAGTGAGAAATGTATCACAGTGAAAGACACATTGCCAGGAATCCCCCTCAAAATGCTTTCCTCACTTAGACACATGCATCCCTTTGTCCTTGCCACTTCCTGCAGCAGCTCTGGAGCCCTCTTTCCTGAGTGGCTTTAGTTGCGCTGCCCTGGATGCCTCGGTGTCCTGAATCAATTTAAAATGTTTCGTTTTTCATGGTCATTTTAACTTTGGGGAAGAGCCAGGAGTCACTGGTGCCAGATCCAGCGGATAAGGTGGGTGAGGACACAGGATCGTGTTTTTACAAACTGCCTTTCTGTTTGATGGCACTCAGCAGCAGTATTCACATCTTTGATCACATCTCATAAAGACTCTGAGGAAAGGAGACTCCAGAGCTGCTGCAGGAAGTGGCCAGGATGGTGGGATGAGTGTGTCCAAGTGAGGGTAGTGTTTTGAGGGAATCAGCAGCTATGACTTACTATAGTAAATCCTTTTCTTTAAAGTATTCTCCGTATCTCAATAAAGCTGTTGTAGAAATTCTGTATCAAAGAAAATAATAGAGCTCAGATTTTTCAAAGTTTTTCCTAGAGATCTTACCATGCAGGGTAACTAATGAATTATTTAATTTTTTTGGAGGGATTTATTCAACCAGAATAAATCCAAATAAGTATTCAACAAAAATGTACACACACTCAAACTCACTCACAGAAAGACATGAGGTTGCAACATTTCCAGCAACTCAGAAATCACCAGCTAGCTGAGCTCTGTGCCACAGGGGCTGTGGCCTGGAGGGAGAGGACGGTGTCCCCACGGCCCTGGTCCTCAGAGAGCACAGCCTTCTGCTGCTGCCTAGCAGAAAGTTCCCAGGAGGCGCAGTGTCTCCACGGCCTCACCACACACGGCGGCTCAGGGAGTTTGAGGTGTGAAGCTGCACAGCACAGGGCCAGGTGCTGCCCCAGCTCTGCTTCCGGAGGCAGGGCTCATGTGTGCACTCCTGTCACTCCAGCACTTGGGGAGGCTGGGCAGGAAGAGACTTAGCAACTTAGTAAGACCTTGCCTCAAAATAAAAAAAGGGCTGAGGATGCAGCTCAGTGCAAAGGCTCTGGGTTCAATCCACAGCACTGCAAGACAGCACAAACCTAGAACACCAAACAAACAAAGGGAAAAAATTCTGGGGAGAAAAATTACAAAGTGAATACAGCAAGTTTGCCCAGTATGATTTCAAAAGACAACAGCACCAAACTTTTACAGAATGAAATTCAAAGAAATTAAAACAGCACCAAAATTATCAGTGGCTAAGCATTGTGGGTCGATGTGTGTCCTCACAACCCGTGGCATGAGGCCCTGCAGCACCCTGCAACATGACCGTGTTTGCACGCAGGTCCTTCAAGGGGCCCTGAAGGCAAAGTGAGGTTGTTGCATCTCCCGGACCTGAAGGCAGCGTGACAGGAGGATCCTGAGTTTTGATCCAGGGACTTGGTGAAATCCTGTCTCAACATAAAAATACAAAGTAGTGGGGGGGGGAGCTCCATCCCCACTATTATAAGTACATCAGATGTGAATTAATTAGCTAAATCAAAACACAAGATGCACAGTCGGACTAAGGGCTTGCTGGGGTTTCTGGCTCAGTGTCCCCAGCTGCCCTTGTGCTCACAGGCAGGGCTTTGGACAGAGGACTGGGCCTGTGCTGGGATGGGTGGAAGAGCCAGTGCTGGGTGCCTGATGGGAAGGTTCGTCTCCCTCCTCAGCAGCCTCCTGCGCTCTCTGGGCCCCGAAACCAGGACTCGAGCAGCTCCCCTCGGCTGGCCTTTCTGCTGCCTCCGTGCGAGGCCCTGCCCTGCTGAGACCCAAGCCAAGCCGACCTCTCTTCCTTCACATGTGGGCTCGGGTATTTTGTCCCAAGGACTAAGGAAGTGACTAAGATGGGGCCGAAAGTTGGCAATATACAGACTATACTGAAATGCTTCTTAAAGATCTAGGATAAATCGAGTACTTCGGCGATGTTTAAGTATTCCCTTTACATTCAGTGAACACGAATCTTCTATCTTGATGCTAATAATGAGACGAGCCCAGAACATCTGGGGAGGCTGCGCAAAAGCTGATGCAGGCTGGACACTCTTCCGACAGTGAGAATGAATGTCACATCTGCCGGTAGAAGGAAAGGCTGTATTTTCACCACCAACAAAGTGAGTGCTGGGCCTGGGATGTAGCTCAGCGGTGCCGCGCCTGCCTGGCAAGCTCAAGGTCCTGAGTTCAATCCCCAGTACTGAGAAAACAAAAACCCAAAACCAAAAACCCCCCACAAAGTGTGTGGCTTGCTATGGCTTCTGGTATAAATATTGAATGCAAACATTGCTCACAACTAAGGGAGAGTGTGGAACTTTGATCCACCTCATCGAAAGGTCATAAGCAATTAATCTTTACAGTTTAAATAAAGAAAAATTATCATTAATGAAGTAAAAACAAATATCATTATGAGCCATTTTGGTACTATGAAGCATATAAACACAAAAAACTGATAAAAGTGTTATCAAAAGAGTGTTGATAAAGCAAATGAAAATATTTGAAATCGAGTACCAGAATTTTTAATAATACCTAGTTGGAAATAGTACTAGAATTTTTATTTTTATTTTTTTTCATATCCTTTTATTGGTACATTTTAGGTGTACAATATGATGACATTCATCATTGGAGATTTGCACCTTCACATAATCTCTCTTGGTTCTTATTTTTTTCCCCCTTCCCCTGCCCTCCCTTCAACCCCTC
>NW_004624793.1:2818517-2942537 GCF_000247695.1 Heterocephalus glaber
TAGATTTATTAATCATGTCTTGCACTATGGGCACAATCTTTGCTGTTATGTGAGAAATTATTTCTGATTTCATTTTTTCCAGATCCTCTTTCGTTGCCAGTTCAGGGAGTCCAGGTGGTTGAGTATCAGAGTGTTCCATTTCATTTCCCTTTGGGGTTGCTGTAGGTGATCTGGAAGTCTGGTTCTGTGGCTTGTTTACTTGTCTTCTCATTTTGACGCAGGGGTGGTGGGGTGTTCCTGGCACCTGCGTGACTCATCTCCTATGTGCTGGGAGCCGCAGCCCACCTACTCGGAAGCCTCCTCCTGCCTGGGTGCCATGGTGCACGGATCTGAAGGTTTCCTCTCTAGAATGTTTAATAATGCCTAGTAGGAAACATGGAGCATTTGGAAACTCAATAATAAATGCAACTTACAGGAGATTACTACCAGTGTGGGCATGATGTCAGGAATTAGCGTTTTGAGCACTCTCATCACAAACTTTTATCCATTCAAATAAAACAGTGACTTCGTGCAAAAGTTCAAAAATCTAGGCCCTGACATTTCAGGCATTCCTGATGTCAAATGTTGCCACAAAACTGTTTTAATCATTTTCTTAAAATCTCACATTCACTTTTTTTTGAGGTGGCACTTTTTCAGTGATCTTGGGATACCTTGTGGAAGCAACTGAACTTTATTGTTGGTACATGGGAGAAATACATTAAAGAGGAGGATTCTCTCTAAAATCATGCTGAACTGTGGACAGATGACGTTGGGATAAATGTGCGGAGAATGTCTGAAGCATCAGTGGAAATTTAGAAACCCTTGTCTGCTTAAATCTGGCACGTCCCCACAGCTACCTGTGGATGGGCCCTAAAAGCTACATAATGTAAATGAAGGAAACCTCTCAACCCTTAGTCCCAGCCGACCTTATATTCCTGCTAAGTGCCAAGTAACCCAAAGAGACCTGAGAGGTCAGGAATGGACATGGACAGCACAGGGAGCCCTGGGCATCGGGGATGACAGCCTCATCTGCTGCATATGGTTTGAGAATTCCACTGAGACCTGAATACTCGTGCAGCACCCACTGATGGGAGAGGTGGTCCAACACTGGAAAATCCACTCTCAAAGTGATGGCGCTCTCCTTGTCTCACCAACAGCAGCACACTTTGGGGAATCAAGGCTGAGCTCCTCTTGCAAGTCTGCTTGGATTGAAAGAAAGAAACCTTAGTAATAACATGAAGTCAACAAATGGATAGGACATGCCAATAAGTCACGCCTGCAACTGTGATGGCAGAGACACTTACCGACAGACTGAATGCTGTGACCAACAGATATTTTAAGTACAATTGCTATTTGTGGGAAAAAAAGAATTCAGCTGAATGATGGATGACATCAAGGATGATGTAGAACTCTACTTCCACTCCGCATTGTCTAGTGGCTTCTGATTCAATACAGTAGTCTTCAGAAGGCTCTGATGCAGTTACCTAAGTTAAATCAGAACACAGAGGGGATTAGCTAATGCCTTGCATTTTGAAAAGCTTTCAGAAACATTTTAAAAATTTCAGCAAATTATTTGGAAGTTTGTATCATGCTCTCAGAGAGAGTTATGCTAAACATGTCACATGAAAAACAGTTAAAATGTGTCTAGTTTAATTCAGTTAGTGGGTAGAGGAGGATATATTTTTACCTTCAGGCATATATTTTAATTAATTAAAGTGCAAGATACATTAGTATATTTCATATCATCATGCCAGTTGTTAAAACTTTAACTATCTCAAAATGTACCATTTTTGGCATCAAGAAAACTTAAATAAATGAGAGCTGAAAATTCAGAAAATTGAATATGAGAAAGATCTTTCTTTGCAAAATTAGCTACTATTGTAGGTTTAGTGCAATTTCAGTTTGAGTATCCATGTGAAATCCGTGGGGCAGAGGTTGCTGCCAAATTAACTATGAAATTTACTAAGATGATTAACCACGTGAAATCAAAGACGAAATTTTAAAGAAAAAATAATAAGGATGCTGTATTTGTGCAAACATAAAGCTTCAGTAGACAAATTCTTGTGGGCTTGGAAACTGGATCAATGGGTTAAATAGATGCACACTGATGCACTGTGGGAAAAGTAAGGGGATGAGTAGCATCACAAGATTGTGAAAAATACCAGAATTGCATCCTGGAATTTTCTAAAACAATGCATTACCCTTAGGGGCGGGGACAAGGGCAACATCGTATCCATCACACGTGGTGGAAGATGCAGGCTGGGGCTTTTCTATTTTCAGGAAAGGTGAGGAATTTCACTGAAGCCAAGGAGGAGCCTGGGACAGTAACATCGACAGAGGCAACAGCATAAAAAGCTTCTCATTCCACAAATCAGCATCAATCGCATTACAAGGCAAGCAACAACAAAGCGAAGCTGCCACAAATATGACAAACAATAGATTCATGTACTTCATGCATAAAAATAGAGTATAAATCAATAATGGACAAATAAAACATCTAGAGAAAAGTCTGCAGAATGTGAATGAGTAATTCACCACACAACCAGGATATATGTTACATGCATCTCTCTCTGCTTCCAAATTAAACAACTTTGTTTGTCATGCCTTTTACCCCCTGAGAATGCTGATAAAAACATATTGTAGCATTTGCTATGTTTTTCCCATAAAGTTACTATTTCCCCCTTTGTAATTAACGAATACCATGTGGAGAGATAATTTGAGATATGTAAATATCTTGTATCTCATCATATTGTCATTCTACTTTTAGCATCCAGTAATGATTTTTGCTTGAAACAATGATTACTGTGGTGTTTGCTAAATGAGGACTTTCTATTTTTACCTCTCTTTCTATGTTTATTAGCTGGAAATCTGCCGAAATTTAGATTTCTCCCCATACAGAGATGCATGGAGTCTACCAAGTGAAGCTTTTCCATTTCTCTCCTCCCCTCTGTGTTTACTCAAAATAGAAGATCTTCCTACAGTGGAGAAATGAAGAAGAAACCACATTACCCAACGATCAAAGCTACCTTCACCAGTCCCGGAACAGCCTAGTGGGTCTCTCTTGGTGTGGTGTTCCAGGCACACACTTCTCTCTTGTCACCAACACAAAGTTGAAATCTGACCCTAAAGAAGTATCAGGCAAACTGAAGTAAGGGGCATCCTCAGAAATGCCGAGGTGTTGACGGGCTGAGGACTGCTCGATTGACAGCAGGAGATCAAGGCACATAGCAACTCAGTGCAACCAACTGCGACTCTGAATCGTACTCATACCAGACAATGCACATTAATGTAACAACCAGGGAAGTTTGGGTAAAGCATGAAGGTTAGATGACAGCACTGTACTCAAGAAATTGCCCGCTTTATGTTGATACTGGTACTATGGCTGGCAAAGCTGTTACCAATCTGAGGATTAGAAGAACAGGATTTTTTTTTTAACTAATTTTCCAATTTTTAAAAAAGCCAGTAATTATTTCAAAATGGAAGGTGAAAAACAAAAAGAATTCAAGTGAGAAAGAACACCTATCACAGGAGCAGGAGGATTGTACTGTTATACGGATTTTTGAAGATCTTTTATTGGCAGACCTCACAAGACTGACCAGTATCCCATTTCCCGCGTCAGACCTGGATAATGATCCATCAAATTGTCAGTGGTGCTTGCGAACATATGTGTTGTAAAAATTTTCATAACGCACCATTTTATTTAGATACAACTGCAGCTTATTTATATTAATACTGTGCTACACACTATAAAAAACAGTTTATGTATTATTTTATAGCAAATTTGGGGGGTTTATAGAGGCTCACACACTGGACGTGCTCAAGCCAGACTAAGAACTCCAATGAAATGATCATTTAAAGATAAAAATAAGTTGAAGATATTCAAATGTATTTTACTTTTAAATATATTTACTGCTAAATTGAAAGGTTCTGATGAGCTTTGTCACTTTAAAAAGTATCACACACTGGAAAGAGAGCAAAGGCTGCTGCTCAGACACATAGTAGCTATTTTTAGCTCTTTGGGGCTCCTATGAATGTTCTTTTAAAGAAAAGCTTTGTATGCAATGCCTCTAAGCAAAGTAACAGTGTATGCTGTTAAGGCTGTGAACTTGATCACAACTATGCTGTCTAACAAATTTAAATGGAAGGAGTTCACAGCCCTCTTGCAAGGAAAACTTCACAATTTGTGGAGAAAAAACAGAATTCAAGTTTCATGATTCTAGTGGTGGTTACCATATACCCTGCACTTGAGTATTTTGTGCTGATGAATATATAGGAGGAGAGAGGAAGATTATAGGTAACAGACAATAGATGCTAGAAAGACAGATGATAGGTAGTTAGGTAGATGTCTAGCTATCTAGATGGAGGGATAAACAGATGCGTAGAAGGAAGATGGGCAGACAGACAGCCAGGCCATGCTGCAGTAGGGATCAAGGGCCGGGGAAAACTGAGGGTGGAAACCAGCCCTCTGGCGCTGATCCCCACTCTTCAAGGTGCTGAGCAGGCTGTGTTGATGCCGGTCACACAGATCCCTCCCAAGAAGCCCACGCAGGGACCTGGACGAGGGTCTTCCCACCTTTGATGTTCTGCCCTTTTTCCAATGCACTGCCCATCTAGGGGGGTGGCATGTTCTGGGGGACATTGGGGCTCACACGTCTGCTTTGTGTCTGTCCACATCTCCCCAGGAAACCACTGGCTTGCTCCAAAAGCCCATCAAGGAAGCACTAACAGAGTTTGGGAGGAGTCACCCAAGGATGGAAAGTCCTCCTGGGCTAGGACCCGCAGAGGCCTTCATGCTCCCCAATGATGGGCTAGGGGGTGCTGCGCTGTCCGGCACCTGAGAAAGTGAACCCTGTAGAGCTGCGGTCAGCCTCTGGGTCCTGGTGCCACCTCTGGGCAGGCGGGGACTGGGAACCTGCCCTGGGGCTGCTCCTCACGCTCGGATTTTCTGACTCCTATTGATGGATCCAGTGGGCAGGCGGGGACTGGGAACCTGCCCTGGGGCTGCTCCTCACGCTCGGATTTTCTGACTCCTATTGATGGATCCAGTGGGCAGGTGGGGACTCTGATCCAATCCCATCTCAGCTCAGAGCAAGGACCAAAGTGTCCCATGAGCAAGGCGCTGTGTATGACTGAGCGCCCTGAGCCTGAAACCCGGACATCTCCCCAGCTGCATCTTCCGGAGGAAATCCTGTCCACGGAGGAAGCTTAGCCTTTCTCTGGGCGCATGAGATGTAAAAATCTTAATTTCCTCCAGGAAGCAGGGTGTCCAGGACGATTAGAGACCATCTCATAAATGAAAACGAACACAACACATTCATATGCATGTAGTTTCAATACATTCTTTCAATTTCCCTTCATGGGGAAAAAAAGCTGGAGACAAAACAACAACGTTGGTTCTAGCCAAGTGATGATATTTGGGAAATCATGATTTTCATCTTGTATACTTTTCTTGATCAGAGTTATACTGTATGTGATGCTCAGAAGGTGCCTGGGGAGTACGTCTGGGAAAGGAAGGTGAGTCCAGGGCGTTCTTGGCTTTGAGGAATCTTGCTCCTTAGAAACTCCGAGTTGTGTTCCATTAGCTTTTTGCAGAATCGCATTTTCTGAATTCTGTGATAGTCTTACCTTTGATTCAGCTTTGCTACTCAGAAAATTTATGAGACTTCACATGCATATGTTAAAAGATATAGAATAAAATAAAATAAAATTTCTCTTTTCGTTGGAACGTCTGTCTCCCTTATGTGGCAGTTATTGAGGTCATTTCCTGGGAAATTTATTATTAAAGCAGGAGAAAGAAAAGAAACCTCAGGATAAGCTATGGGAACTGCAGCGGAGAAGGCATTTTAGGAGGTAATGCGGCCCCTGACCCTGGGATTCTGAGTGACTTTTTACAAGTTTCCTTACATGTATGCAGACGACTCCAGGCCCATTCGCCTGGCTCCTTGGGTGTGAGATCCGCCTGACTGAGAGAAGCTGGGCAGGCAAGGCCCGGCTCACGGGGAGGGAAAGCTCTGAAGGCAGCTGGCTGCAGCAAAGGTCAGTTAAATTCCTGTTTCAGGCCAGGGGATTCAGCTCAGGGGCACTGCGCCTGCCTCATAAGCTCGAGGTCCTGAGTGCATCCCCAGTACCAAAAAAAAAATTCGTGTTTCCTTCAAAACATCATAATAGACACTGAATTGAAGGCCAGTTGCTGTAAGAAATGGCTACGCATACTCAGGATGAATGGTATTTGCTGGAATTACAGCAAGTGTTGGAGGGCAGCTCACCATTTGGAAGAAGGAAGTGGCCTGAACAGCTTTGTTATTAAATCTTCTTCTCCTCCCTCCCTTCCTTCTTTCTTTCCCCTCCTTCCTATTTCACCCCTCCCCCTCCTTATTTTCTTACCCCCTCCTTTTGCTTTTTATTTATTACAATTTAATAGCAGTAAAGTGCACAAGAGCTACACTATTTAACATGCCCGCGTTTCAGAGTTGATAGAAATAAGGACCCTAAGTTCACGGCCTGGACCCGGTGGTGGAGAGCCCAGAGCGCGCATGCTGCAGGGGCTGTTTGCTGTCACCACTCCAGACAAATCTGCGCAAAGGCTGCCTGTCCTCCCCCACCCCCGCCTGAGCCTGGTGCGACATCTCTGTGGGCACCGTTACTATTGTTACCAAGACTTGAGTCTGATGGAAGCCAAACCATCACAGCTCTGCTACACCCGAACACAGGATCGTTTGACCAAACCCACGGCCACAGTGGCAAGCTGAGGAGGAGGGTGGGCTGGAGGGGCTGCGAGTGGGCGAAGGGCCCTTCGTGCACCTGCTGAATTTTCAAAACTAACTCTGAAGGTGTAGGTGGGGCAGGAGAGCCCACGATTTTTACGCTTTCTCAACGTGGAGGGACATCACGGACCCTCTTTTCCTAAATAAATAAAAAACAAAATGGAAAGGTGCTTACTTCTTCAAAATTCACCTTTCTCTCCATATTTTTCAGTACTTTCTTGTTTGGAGACACGCTCACTGAGCTGCTAAGGTGCCCCGGTTGCTCGAAATTGTGACCCTCCTGCCTCAGCCTCCCAGAGTGCTGGGAGGACAGGTGCGTGGCATTGCTTTCAGCTGAAATTTATCTTCTGAGAAAAAATGAAAAAGACTGAATGGAGTAGAGTTTCATTTTTAGGTCACTGAAAGTAGTATGAAGACTTCTTGACAGGGAGGGTTAGCTGGTTTGTTGACATGGGAATGTACGATCGGTTCAGGGCGAGCAGCCTTTTGTTCACTCTTCCTGACAGATCCTCTAAAATGTCCGAGAAATGGAGTGCTGGATTCTTGCTGGCACAATGAAATACAAAATAAAAACCTCCTTGGCTATGCGCAACCTGAAGGTGCGGAGGTTACTTGTCCCACATTGTCTGATGTGGAAAATCTGCTAGTGTGGGGCCCTGTTGTTCTTTGAAGATTTCATTACGGCGAGCAGAAAAGCACACGCTGGAAAGGGCGTGCGGACAGTACAATACGGAAACCATGCAGCACATAAACTTTTACTGAACTCATTCCCTTCGTTAAATGGAGGCAGCCCCTTTGAACCGCCGGTTCACACCTGCGTAGGAATGAGCGTGGTGTGGATTATAATATTCCTGTGTGGCATTTAATGCTTCTTAGATCCCGGCCACATCTGAGATTCTGACTTAGGTTAAGGCTGGGGGTTTACAGCCGGCCTAATTGGGAACCCGGCTGGCTGGGGTCTCTTACATCAGCTCCCCTGGAGTCAGGCTCGCTCCGTAGAACAAGGGGGTTTTCTCCTCATTTGTGAGCCCACTGCCGTCACTGAAGCCATGCAGCTGGAAGAGGCTCTGTATGCCGCCCCTCGCCCTGGGTGGGGACAGCGGACTCGGAGCAGCCAGGAGCAGACCCAGTGCTGTCAGCAGGGTGGCCTCTGGGTCCCAAAGCCAGTGCCCCTGCAGTGCCAGCTGTCCCAAAGGCAGCAGGGAGCAGGAGGGCCGCCTGCACTTCCTGTCTGCACTGCATGACTCCATCCCACAGGAGAGGTCTTTCAGGCCAGTCTGTGCTCACCACCCTGCTGAGGGCTCGCAGGCAGCAGGGAGCCAGGAAAACAAGGAGCAGTGGCATAGCAGGACAGTTAGCAGGCCCAGTGTATGCACAGGTGTGTGTACACATGCATGTCTGTGCACACAGACACGTGTGTGTTTACCTCTCTGTGTGCATGTGTGTGTGCGTGCCTGCATCTCTGCCTGTGCATGTGTGTATGGCGTGCACACATGTGTGGATACATGCATGTGCATATATGTGCGGACACTGTGTAATTCTCTGTATGTGACTCAGGTTCTTTTACACAAATTTAGGCACAAGCTCAATGTGACAGCATCCCACCTGGACCTTCGGACCATTAAGCTGAAAAATGCGGATTGTTCTGAGCTTGACATTGCTTCTAATGGGCAAGAGAATTCTGTTTCAATATTTTATTCCACAATCAGATTCAATCCCAGAATTCAAAAGCTCAAGACCTGAACAATTATGTGGGTACACTTAAGTTTCCTTGGAATTGTGTTCAGAAGAAAATCATTCAGGCATCAGCACCCCTGGAGAATGTAGTTTTCAAAACGTGAATGTGGCAAATCTGACAATGGGAGAGCGGCATCTCTTCCCGATTTCCGCCCTGCTCATCGCAGCTCCCTGCGTGGGGCCTGGCCTCCTTCGTGCAGCAAGGCGGGGCGGGCTGCTGGCCGGCGTTCCCCGGGCGGCTGCACTCTGGGTGGAGGCGCCCGAGTGGAGCATCGAGGGTGTGTGCATCTTAGTTGTTGCAGGTCAAGTCCCTTACTGAAGAACACAGAGAAAAGTAATTTGGTCCCATGTTTATAACCAGCTCCGGGGACACCCCAAAATGCACCTAGTTCAGAGCAGCAGGCACCATGAGCATTTGCACAGGGGCAGGAGTCTGAGTTCTTCTGGTCAGGGCCTATTAAGCCGGAAGTGGCTTCCTCTGCTCACCAAGGGAACCTAATCGCCTTTGTCTACAGCTGGCACAGATTGGAAAACAGCCTGAGATGCGACAGGGATTTCAGCCAAAGCCCTGAATGTTCATTGTTTCACTCCAGTGTGGAATTTTAAAACATAAAAAGGTACATATGTGCTGTGGCCAAAATATACAGTGAATGTTCAAATTAAAAAATATTACAGCAAAAGATACATTGTCATAAAACCTCCTCCACATAGTCCTTCCCACTGTGAACATGCTTACCCCATGGTTCCTGCCACTTTCCGCAGCAGCTCTGGAGTGCTCCTTCCTGAGGGTCTCTGCAAAGTGTGATCAAAAACACAGTGACTGCTGCTGCCGAGCACCACCTAACAGAAAGGCAGCTGGTAAAAACACGACGCTGTGTCCTCATCCACCTTGTTCACCAAATCCGGCACTGTGTGACTCCTGGCTCTTCCCAAAGTCAAAAGGACCATGAAAGGGACACATTTTGAATCCAACATTGAGGCAGCCAGGGCAGTGCAACTAGAGATGCTCAAAGAAGAGTACTCCAGAGCTGCTTCAGGATGTGGCGAGGATGATGGGATGAGTGTGCTCCAAGTGAGCAAAAGTATTTTGAGAGAGATTCATGGCAACATTAATTTTTAATGTAATCATTCACTATATTTTTTGATCACACCTTGTATTTCTGCCACTGGTATTTCAAGGTAGGATTTCAATACCTAATGTGCTACAGAAGAGTTTTCTGAATGCGACCCCTGGCACAAGCCATCCTACTGGTTGCCAGGAGGCTGAGCCACTGTTCCCACCATGCCGGACCCATTCTCCTTCCTGAGGCTGTGTCTCCTGTTCCTGGAGCTCTCCGCAGCGGCACGCAGGGCTAATGGTGCAAACCGAGGAGAACCTGGCTCTGTATCAAGGGTCGCGGAGCCACCTCCCACCCAGCCCTGGTCCTGGCCCCCATCCCTGGAGCCTGGCCCAGGGGAAGTCCATCTTTATCCATCAACCCCTGTACCTCCAAACCCCGGCGCTGCACTGGGCCTCAGCAACAGCCAATAGCCTGTCCTGGTCCACTTTTGTGAACATCAGACATATTTACTAGCATTTAATTTTATGCCTGATATATATGATCAAAGATGCCTAGAACCAGGTGGGAAGTGGCAAATATGTCACCACAGGCCAAGTAATAAGAGGGATAAAAGACCCCAAGCAACAGGTACAATGCACAGGTATGAGAAGCAGCGATTACTCTGAAATTGTTTTTGCAGATACTGGCTTGAAAGGTGTAACTCTAACGAGTTAGAAAAGCTGCCAGGTTTCTTCCTTTGAGTCTGATCTATAAGAATTTAAGACCGTATTTTTGGTGTTAAGGAAGATTATTTTTAAATACCAATAGAAAAATATTTAGCGTAAAAATAATTTCCTACAGAAAAGAAATCGTTCACTTACCACGTAGCCTCAGAAACATTCATCATTCCCTTATGTTCAACCTCAAAATAATAAATATGTTTCTTTCTCAAAAACTAAAAGTGTACATCATGGTACATGAAAACGTAAGCATCAACTGCCGTGAAACTAAAAAGCAATTCTTTCTTGGTTTGGATCTTTTCCTGGTTTTTTGCAAGATAGATCTAGGATAAATAGAGGCATGTAAAAGAAAGACTTGTGAAAAAACACGAGAAGGTTTTGTTTTGGTGAGACAGGGTTAGGGGAAATTGCTTTCCTTATGTATGAGATTTTCTGTTTTTCAAGTTCTAACAGTGGCAATGTGCTGAGTGACGTTCAAATAATACAGATTCTTTTATGAACAAACACCGAGACTATGTGCTGAAGAGCCCGAAAACGGAACCCTCTCCTGCCCCTCTCCTTGCTTTTGGAGCCTGAGTTCTTAAGCCTTCTCGGGGCTCCTCCGCAAATTCCTCTCCAGCTTCTCCTCCTAGGCAGCGTGGGTGTTTGCGGGTCTCTGGCTCTTCTCTATGTGCCCCGGCCTAGAGCGCAGCTGTCCCAGCCGAATTCCTGTCTGTCCTGAATTGCCACCCCAGCCCTGGTGGAACTGCATCCCCACCTGCGGCTCTCGCAGAGCATGGGTGCCATGGCCCTGTCCAGCCTCCTTCCCGTCCTGTGTTCCCAGTCTGCGCCCCAGGCCTGGGCTGGACGTGGCCTCTGCTTCTGTCTCCAGCCATCAGCTTCCGGCAGCTGCAACCCTTAGAGCTCTGGGGGGTTCAGTCCTGGCTCTGTGGGAAAGGCCTCTGGACACTGCTGTCCTGATTCCCTACTCTGTCCCCTTTCAGAGCAGCCAGGGTGGTTTCGTATATTAAAATCAAATCTGGGCTTGTCATTTCTCCGCTCTGAATTCCTCTTGCCCTGAGATGAACTTCGAGGCCCAGGCAGGCAGGAAACTTAATGACCCACAACCTGTCCTTATCAGCTGAGCCGAGCCTCTGGAGCTCTTGGCTCAGAAGCCACATTGTTCCTTTAGGGAGGGAGTCCTGCTCGCCGGCTTCTCAGATGTGGACACGCGTTCTTGCTTCGTGGAGAGCTCTGGCCCTGTGGTCTGTCAAATAAAGCTTCCACCTCTGATATAAACTTGGGTCCACCACTGCCCTCCCCAGGCTCCCTTGAGCTTGCCGACCTGAGCTGGGGTCCTTGCCGGAGTGCAGCAGGCACAGTGCAGTCAGGCAAGGCTGAACAGGGAGCTATGTGCTGAGAGATGCACTCATTCTGGCTATCCTACCTTTGTGCAGGCATCACACAGACTGGGTGTGGTCAGGGAATATGGCCACGGTTTAGATACAAATGCATTTATTACAGTGAAAGACACATTGCCATGAAACTCTCCCCAAATCCCCCTCACCTTGAACACACTTATCCTGTGTTCTTGCCACTTTTTGTAGCGGCTCTGGAGTCCTCCTTCCTGAGGGTCTATGTGATCAAGAGCACGGTGAATGCTGCTGCCCAGCACCATCCAACAGAAAGGCAGCTCATAAAAACACGAGGTCTTTGTCCACCTTAATCACTGGATCTGGAACCGTGCAACTTCCGGCTCTTCCCCAAGGTCAAAATGGCCACGAAAGGGAAACATTTCTAAACAGTTCAGGACATTGAGGCAGCCAGGGCAGCACAAATAAAGACCCTCAGGAAAGAGGACTCCAGAGATGCTGCAAAAATGGCAAGAATGATGGGATGAGTGTGCTAATGTTTGAGTGAACAGAGAATTTTGAGCAGGGTCAATAGCAATGTGTGTTTTACTGTAATCAATTCATTTTAAAACTGCAAATGTTCCCTGCATTTTCTGACCACCTTTTCTATGGTGGAGTAGGAACAACATTTTCCAGGGTCAAAGTCCCCAATCACTTTTCATCTGCTGCAGGTAAATCCCTGGGTGTGGCCTTTTACTGGCAATGTTATCAGTGGATTTTGTCCTCTTGGGACTGGGGCACAAAACACCAGGCCAGGACATCACCCAGCAGAGGAAATGATCCACCCTGGGCTGGGCCGGTAGTGGGACACCTTGCTACTGTAAACCGGTTTTTATAAGTAGAAGTTCACCGGAAGTGATGATAAAAAGTGGGACAAGGTAAATGTGTAAGCCAGTCCCGAGGCCATTTATCGTCCTTATCAAGCGCGATGTACTGTCCATAGCTGAACGCGCTGAACCCTGACGGGATCGGCAGGGAGGAGGTTTGTTTACATCACTCACCACCCACACTGGAGAGAGGGCCCTGCAGTGGCACTGGTGGCTGTCAGATGCCTGGCTGAGGTCCAGGGCTGGATGTCCACAGTCCCAGGCATGGAACCAGAGGGACCACACAGGCCTCCTGGCTTCGGTGCTGGGCCTGTCCCTGCCTTTCCCCAGGACTTATTCCCAAGCAGTCTAGCATACTCACAGGGACTCAGAAGGCAAAGGAGCAGGAAATGCAAACAATTGCATCCCTGGCACTGAGAGGACAGCGCAGACCCAAAGGGTGGCCTGGGCCGGCTCCTCCCGCAGTCTGGAGATGCGGTGGCCTCCTGTGGGTCGCTCTCCTGCTGCTCCGTGCGCTCCCGTTGCTGTGAGCATAGGACCTGCCTCTCTCCCCGTGCCAGGGCCTCTCCGAAGAAGGGGGTATGAAGGAGTTGATACCCACTTGTATCTGTCTATCTTGAGCGGCACAGGTTAGTTTCAAATGGTGTTACTGTGTGGGGCCTCAGCCTGGCCCTGCAGACTCTCAGGTTCATTAATACCGCATGTTCTTCATTAGCTACACATCTCGAGTCTCCTTCCTTTTTGCCTAAATCTGGCATCATTTTAGGTTGTTTCGGTAAGTACTTTATTTTTCTTTATTTTGTATTAGTTATCCAGGCCGCCTGGATACACATTTTAAAATTAAATCAATGCTCAGAAGCAGCATGAAGAACATTGAGCAAATGTCCATCTCTGAAGATCTTCATAAGCAAGGGAAGGGTCATCACATAAATGCAAAGTCTCCATCTAACAATGGAACATCTCTTGTCCTTTGAGGCTGATCTACTCTTCATTTAATTACCAATAATTGTCTACCAGGTATAATATGATAAGAAGTAAATATCAATAATTAGTAATTGTGGGAGACAGTTTAATTCCTTCTTCGGAGAGATTTATTTCTACCATTTCTCTAGTGCATGGCAGTTGAAATATGAGATAATGGATTTTTATTGATTTTTAGCTGAACATTGAAGATGTACAAAATACATTCCCATAACTTTGATGGTCATGAGTTTCAGAAAGTATCGATTGGATTGATGTGATACATTTGTTTGTTTAGAATATTAACGTCATGGGAAGAGAAAATGCACTTCTAGCAAATAGATGTGGTGTGGCATGGAGAGAAATATGCTTGGATCTCATGAAGCAGCAGCAGCCAGATTTGCAGTGTGGCTCTGAGGAGCCCTGGTGCCTGGTACGGCTGCCCCCAGCCTGCTCTGTGCAAATGCCCAGTTGACTGTCCTTGGCCGCCTCCCTCCTCCCAGAGCATCAGGTGAAGCTGTCCTTGCCCCTTACTGTGGGGACAAGGGGGGCTCAGGAGCCCCAAGGTAATGCCCTGACTTCCACTGCCATTTGCCAGTGATGCTTTCGCTCCAGGACTCCTTGCAGAAAGCGCTTCTTTGCTTGCACTCACAGAGGGGCCCTGCTTCTCCTGCTGAAAAGTTCTGAGACATTCCTTCAAATGCAGATGGTGTCCGTGACAAGTGCAGGTGAGTTTATTCATGAGAGGGACAGTGCAGGCTAGATAATTCAGCCCTAGTGACTGCCTCTCCCTCTGAAAGAGCTGTAGCTGTTTCAGAGAATCAATCAGAAGGATGTGGCAGAGCCCTTGGGCTGTGAGCCTATGGATTCGAGGACAGAAGCCGAGAAGGGATGGAGCCCAGCCTGGGGCAGACTCCCTCCTGCTCCCAGAGTGAGTGGGCTTCAGACCACCTCCACACCAGGCGGTCCTCACCAACCTCCACACCACGCTGGGCTCAGGGTATGCGTGCGTGGGCTTGAGTCCTGCTCTCCCATTTCTCCATAGACTGAGGGTGAGTGATATGAAAAGATGGAGCTCAGGGCTGCTGTCTGCCACTGTGAGTGGCTCCGCTGCTCTGCCTCCTGCTCCCTGCCTGGGCTCCTCCTTGGCCAACTGCATAGGCTGGTATTTTGTCAGGAAGGCTCACTGTCTTTTGGGAGGGTGTTATTTATAATTTAAAAATTATTTGTAGATATTGAAGTGGGGATCTTTACTAGTGAACAGACGCATAGAGACCCTATGTCACATTATACACAGATATCAGTTTCTCAGGTGTGATATATCTAAATGAAAAAGGTAAATCGACATACTTTGTAGGCTGAAACATAGGAGAATATCTTTTTTTTTTTTAGGAGAATATCTTTTCAAATGACCTTGAATAGGAAAAGATTTCTTAAGTAGGATCCCAGAACACTGATCATTAAAAGATGACAAACTGGACCAGATTAAAATTAGTAAACTCAGTTCCTCTAAAGAGGCCATTAAGAGAATGAAGTCAGGGAGGAGAGAAAGATATTCGAAACCACACACACTTCACAGAAGACAGATCCAGATCGGCAAGATGTAAACAACTTCTGCAAATCAATAAGAAAGGGGAAAATAATCCAATAGAAAACCAGGTTTTAAAAAAAACTCTGCAAGTCACACTACGAAAGTTGACACCCGAATGACCATGACGTGCAGGAAAAGGCGCGTGGCTTCATTCGTCAGGAGGGAAACACAAACCGTAGCCAGCAGGCACCACCGCCACCCGGACCAAGATGGAGAGGAGAGCGGCCAGGCACAGGGGCGGCTTGGGAGGCAAGATTGGGGCCCCGGGGGCGATCCCCAGGGGCTGGCTGTCTGCTTCCCAGGGAAACCCGGGACGGAAAGGCGCACACAGCTCAGGGTCCCAGCGCAGGGCTCTCCCGGCGGCCACACGCGTGACGTGTCCTACAGTGGATGCGAGGCAGCAGGGAGAGAGGACTCACAGCGTGGGCGCGAGCGAGGGTGAATCAGAGCACAGGGGCTCTAGGTGAGCGAGATCCGAAGGCCTTCATGCTGCCTGCGCCCCGCTGCCTGCCGTGAAATCCTAGGCAGGCAGTGTCCTGGGTGCAGGGAGGCGCGGCCCGTGTGAGGCGCCTGCGGAAGCGCTCGGCCCAGGCCCCTCTCCTCCCAGGCGCGGCCAAGTCAGCGCGTCTGCTCTGGGAACGTGAGAGGCTGCACAGTTCTGAACGTGCAGTTTTCTCAATGATTCCGTAAAAAAGGCAGTTTTGAGTTTCTGCTGACACTTTCTTGAAGAAAATAGTCCTGAATATAAAAAGCAGTGCAAACCTGTTGTAAAAAGTTTGGAAGACACAGGCCGGACAGGTAAAATCATGCGCCAGTCTGCAGCTGCTCAGGCACACTGAAATTCGACACCCTCTGCCCTCGCTCTTCTCTGTCCATACACCATGCGGGTGCCCTGCTACACCACTTCTGGGCACAGCCTGGCATTTACAGCCACTTCTACCTTCACGGAACCATGGGGCCAGGTGCTCTGCTGCCGCTGACACACTTTTTCAGGGTCTCGTCTCCAGACATGGCCCCTGGCTGCAATGGGCCCCGGCCCTGGCCCTGCCACTGTGATCTCGGCATCAAAAAGCGGCCTGTCTGCCGGAGCTGCAGAGAGCCAGGCCACTCCTCTGACGGGAACGTCCTGCAGCCAGGCTTGCTTCATGTTCTCACTTCCAGCTGGGACACTCCCAGCAGCCTCCCAGCTAGAAACCCTGGGGGTGCTCCAGGGTCGGTGCACACGGGGTGGGGTAATGTGCGGGAGGAGGAAGACTCCAGGCAGGGGCCGAGGGCAGCGCACCAGCTCTGCCCCTGCAGCTGTGGGACTCAGGCAAGTGGCCTGAGCCCTCAGAGGGAGAATGAAGACCCCGAATCCCACCACCTGGCAAAGTGCACACAGTATTCAGAGCGAGCATTTGCGACTCTGAAGCCATCAAAGATGATCGAGTGCCCTTGGTATCTCCTGCAGCAAGGCTGGGGAGGTCTGGCCCCACAGCTCCCTGGCCGACCCCTGCACACTCGGAGCAGTGCGCAGCATCGGGAGCACAAAGTGGCTCACGTCATCTCCTGCCTGGAAGCCACTTCTGCTGCATCCCCCACCCTGGCATCCAGCTGGGCCCTTCGCGCAGGCTTCTCTGCCCTCTCCAGCGCTTCCTGCTGTGAGGTACGCTGGGTTCCCCCGTCCCCTGGCCTGGCTGAACCGCTTCACAGGAGCACACCAGTCCCCTGATGTGGGCGGCAGCCCTGCTGGGTCCCTCCAGACCCTCAGCGACCCCAGGGCTGGTGTGTTTCCCTCCTCCTCTGTCCCCAAGGCTGGGCAGTGCACTAACAGTTTGCCAGTGGCATTATTCTACCTTGGGTCCTAATTTCAATGGAAAATAACTACAAAGTCCAGGAGCCTGAAAGAGCAAAGCTGCTTCTTTCTCCCCTGTTGATCTGCACCAGAAACCAAATCCCAATCAGAAGAGCTGGATGAGCTGGAGGAATGCAGCATCTCACAGCCTCTCACCGGGCTTCCCGAGTGCATTTGATGACAGAAGTGCTTTTCCCGAGGCACGAGCAAGCTCAGGGTCCTATAGACGCCAGGCCAGGACCTACTTCCTGCCGGTTCCTGTGGTTTTCTCTGTGTGTCCGTCACCAGCAGCCTCCTAGTGAGGCGCTTTTCAGTGACATGAGAGTCTTGCATGCTCCCAAAGCTGAGTTTCATCAGCAGGTGAGCCATCCGTTTCTTGGCGCTGATTTCTATCTCTGCTCTGATATGTGCTTATTTCATAGCTGGACCTTCTAAAATAAATCCTACCTTTCAATGCTTGGGCTGTTGAGAGGCCTCTTCCTGAGAGACATTCTTTCTAGATGATTGCTCGTCACTGATTTTATGATAGGGAAAGATGTGACAAAGCTCCTAGTGCAAGAACCTGCAATCTGTTTAGGGTCTGAAAATACAAATTACAGAAAAGTTAGTGTAAACTGTGATCAGAATGACCGGGAAGCAAAGGGTTATTGCAGGGAGGTCACCATTGTGTGACATGGAAGCAAAGAAATGATGGGTTCTGGGATTTTTAAATTCTTGCGAATCCTTTTGCTGCTGGTGAAATTATGCTTTCCAGGACAGTCGGTTTCTAAACACAGTTCATGTAGAGAAGGAGCAAGAGCATGAATCACAGATGGAAGGGCACTGTCTGACATTTCACTGGAAACACAATGTGGATATTGGCAAATTTGGCCCATCGACCAAAGGCAGCCAACTTGTGTTTTAAAATCAGCCAAGGACACTTCTTACCCTGCTCAGGGCTGGTCGCACACCTGCCCTGTGGTGGGCTCTGGCCCTTTCTGCTTCGTCTACTCTGAAGCCTAGCTTGGCGGTGCCGAGACTCGAGGGTGGATTGTCAGCAGGACGAGCTTGGTGGGGTGTGAACCAGGTGAGGCTGCTGTGCCCTGCAGGACTCGGCAGGCCCCTCCGCCACCGTCTTAGCTTCCCTGAATATATAATGTGGAGAAAGATTTGTTCCAAGTCTGTCTCAGTCGCTTTCCCATCACTGGGACAAAATACCTAATGCCATGGCTCGCAGAGAGAGGAGAGGTGTATTTGGGCTCACGGTTGCAGTCCACGGTGAGCTGGCTCCAAGGCAGAAACAGCGTGGCGGAAGGGCCTGGTGGAGGAGAGCTGCTCACCCCAGGTGGCCGGCAAACAGAGGGAAGAGGAGCTGGGGACGAGGGCATACCTTCCGGGTCACACCGGGGACCCTTCTCCAGCAAGGCCCCTCCTACAGCACAATCTGGTCGGGAATGGCCAGTGATGAAGTCCCTGACGAGAATGACTGCTGCCATGGACCAGTCACTGTCCAGACATGGGAGATTTTGGAGAACATCCTAGGTCTAAACCTCAACAGAGGCTCAGCCTAGGCCATCTTGGAAGTGCGTTTCACCCTGAGAATATCATGTTTAGCGCTCAGTGGCCCACACTGTATGACTCACACCTGTTTACTCGGAATCGTGTTTACTAACCTCAAGGCCATTAAAAAAATAATCTAATGAGGGTGGAAATAATACAATACAGTTAGCAGCATAAAGTGACATAGTATTATCATGTTTAGTCATTTGAGAGGAAAATTTCCAAGAAATGCAGTCAGAATTAAATTTGAGAAATAAAAATAGTTCCCTAGACATTTCTATTGACCCAGAGATGTAAAAGGATTATTATGACAATTTCACTAAATAAAAGCTAACTATGTTTTGCATTAAATTCCTTGTGTTTGGTATTTTCCCTTAAGTTTCCCTAAATTACGCTGCATGGGATGAAACAGGCATAGTGACACTCATCCTACTTCTCTTTCACAATTAATAAAATAAAACCCACTGTCAAGTCTTTGACATTCAGAAACCAGCTGTGGATACGGGGGAAACTGAGCGCCACTTTTTCTGTGGAAGAAATTGCCATGTTCTTAAAGGACACGCGGACAGGGCCCCTGTAGGGTCGTGGGTGTGACAGACTGCCACAGAGATGCGGGGCCTGGCTGGACACGTCCCCTCCGCACACAGCCCAGGGCCCCGCCACACACCTCGCTGCTGCTTGCTTCGGTCTTCCTTTCCCTTTCCTAAAACCTGCCCTGTACAAGTCTTTTATTAGTACGGATTTGCAGTACATAATGTTTACATTCATCTGAGGGTTGGCACACATATTAACACATCTTGATTCTTTCTATTTCCCTTCCCTCCTCTGTCTTTGTATCTCCTCATTAGCAAAGGATCTACCTTCCTGTTTCTTATTTTCTGGCTTATTTTATGTTTAAAATCACTTACATGCTGGGCTTCTCGGATGAGGTGCTTCTCTGCCCCCGGTCCTGCTTCCTCCCTGGGAGTAGAAGAGCCAGCAGAGTTGTGGGCAGCAGAACTGAGAGCGATCTCGCAGCCCTGCGGCTGTGTGCCTCCAAGCTTCACCCAGTCTCTCCCACCCTCCATTCTCTACGCTTTGCCTCTGATTTCCTCCCATCGCCTGTGGTGCACATCCTGGTTTGCTGCCTGACATTGCCTGTCTGAGATGATGGGAGTGAATAATCCCTGCTACCCCTTCCCTGATGCCCTGCAGGTGAACACCTGGACAGAGCAGTCCCGGCTTGGCTGTTGTCGTGGGGTGAGGCCTCATTCTAGGTGGTGCTGGGAGTTGTCTGAATAAAGCACACTGGCCCTGTGGTCTGCACTTCCTGCCCCACGGTTACAGTGGTTGTCGATTTACAGGGATGTTTTCTCTGTTCCTGTTTCCAATGCTGGCTCTTGACTTGGCCTTCTTTACGTCCTTGCTGCTTATTTAAAAATCTGTTTTAGTCTGTGTACTTAATTCTAATACATTTTGTTACCATTGTTCTGCTGAAGCATCGCATCAAATGTTTCCCCCAGCCTCTTGTCTTTCTTCTCCCTGCCATCTGGGCTCTAACGCCCCGGGGGCCAAGCTAGTCCTGGGTCCTCCGTTGTCCTGGGAGTACCTCCTCTCACCTGAATGGCACTCCGCGGAAATGACAGCTGCATGGGTCTGTTTACTGTATGGCTATCTTTTCTGAAATTTCACATCTACCTTTGGAAAACTTTACTCCGGGGAAAGACAGACTTGCCGGCAGCTTACTGCAGACCAGCCTTAGGCTGTCGTGTAGGAAGTTGTGCGACAGCGCTGCTCCCCGTGCTTTTGTGCTGCTGCCACAGGACACTGGAACTCACTTCTCGCAGTTCTGGAGTCTGGAACTCCAAGGTGAAGGCCGGTCTGCTTTCTGACTCCCAGTGGCTGCCTCGTCACTGTGCCCTCACATGACGGAAGGGCCAAGGAAACTCGCTGGGGCATCTTTCCTCACCTCCTCTCTCAGGGTCCCTTTCTCAGAGCCCCGTCACCCCCACAGGTCCCCCCACAATGCCATCGTGGGACTTCCGGCCCCTCCCGGGAGTATCCTTACTCCACCAAGGAACAGGGGCGTCCTTAGGGACGAATCTGGATGGCGTGGCAGAGGACGGGAAAGGCACGGATGCCCCTGCATGCGTTTCCAGTCGTTCCCTCAGAATCTGTGTGTGATTTTAGGCTTCCCGGGATGATTACTGTGTCCCCGTTTTCCTCATTTTCCCATTTGCCCGGCCCAGCTGCGTCTCTCCTGGTTCCCGGGCCCTAATGGGCTTGAATGTGTGCAGAACACAGCAGAAAGGGTAATAAAGAAGAGGGAGCCCAGGTAATGTCACTCCTGCACCCCGAGAGTGGGGTGAGAAGGGCTTGGGGGGTGGGTGGCGGGCAGGGAGAGGGGCTTCCTTCCAGATGCCTTTCAGGGGCTGGGATCGTTGGCTTGAACCTGGCTCTGACGGTTCCCATGATGGGAAGATGACTGGGGATGGGCGCCAGAGCTGGCTGACGTGAGGGGAGCGGTCTGACAGAGGGGTTTGCCCTTCTCCAGCTCCTCCCTCTGCTTTACCTCCTCGCGGCCGAGCCGTGTTTGGCTCTACTCGGCTCTGCTTCTCTCAAGAAAGAATGCGGGCCTTGTTGTAAGCCATTGGTGTTTCAAGTATTCAGGTATGGATTTCTGTCTCATTAAAACTAGAGCTACCACCTAAAAAATACTCAATACTCTAAGAACATATAATAGACACCCATTTTCCCACAAATGACTCAAACTGATCCTTCTTTATGGCAGAGTAGTACTCCACTGTGTGCAATGCTACGTTTTCTCTATCCATTCTTCTGCTGATGGACATAAAGGCTGCTTCTGGGATTTAACTATTATGAGTTGAGGGGCTATAAACACGGGTGTGCATGGATCACTATAATGTGATGTCTTTAACTTTTGGGGGAAGAAATCTAGAAGGGAAATAGCTGGGTCAAATGGAATTTCTCATTTTGTTTTTTTGAGGAATCTCCACACAGATTTCCATAGTGGTTGCACTAGTTTACATTACAATCAACAATATGGAAGGGTTCCTTTTTCCCCTGCAGCCCCTCCTTCATTTGTTACTATTTGATTTCTTGATGTTGGCCATTCTTTCTGGAGAAAGATGGAATTTTGCAAGAAAATGGATGCACCTGGAGGCCATGATGTCAAGAGAAATAAATCAGACACACAAGCTTAAATATCACATGGTTTCTCTTATAGGAGAAACCCGAAGTATTAATAAAGAGCAAAATGAAAGGGAGCAGGGAGGGAGATCTTTCTCAAAGCAGGAGGAGATTAAGAGGTGGAGGGAGAGAGGAAGGAGGAGAAGGAAAGGGAATGAAAAAGGGAATGAAGGTTGTTCTGTACACACACCAACTGCACACAAGGAATGTAGTCCTTACATACCGCAAACATGTACAGATAAAAATAAAAGCTGAAAGAAAGAACACGTACTGTGATCCAGTGTGGTGAGCTAGTTTCCCAGAGTAGTGGGCTTGGAGCTGCGGTCAGAGGTTTTGGGTTAGCTCAGTCACAGCCAGGGAGCATTCTGGGGCGGGGACAGGATTCAAAAGACCCTAACCTGGGAGAGCATGCAGCAGGTCATGATCCAAAATATGACTTTCACCGGCATGGGCCGGGGCCAGCCACACCAGAAGGTCGTGACTCAGAGGGCTGAGGACAGCTGGGTCTAAAAGCAACAGAAAGAGGGGTCACACGGGCATCACAGTGGCCTGAGTGGACTTGTGGCCGACTCCTATCCCTGGAAATCATGAGAACCAGGCAGGAGGCAGAGCAAGGAGAGCAGGGTGCAGAAGCCAGCCAGCGGGCCCTTCCCAGGGGTGAGGCTCCTTCCCCACCTGAGCTCCCCGCGGGGTGCGAGGGTGCAGACAGCCTGGCTCCCTCTGGGCTGCTCAGACAGCGCGTCTTCTCGAACTGGGGGTTCAGCATCTGCAGGTGTAATTGGCCCCTTGTCCATCCTGCTGCAGCTCCGAGATGGCAGGGCTGATCCCGGACACACCGTTGTGTCTCTGCTCCCAGCACAGTGCCTGCTCCCAGCGGGGGCTCAGACACAGGCACTGGGGCAGGGAATGGCAGGAGGAGTCAGCAGTGGCTGCATGATTCTCCCCAGAGGAGCCTGAGATGCTAGCAGTGGCTGCTAGAAGGCTCCGTGGAAGACTGTTCGGGGCTGACTCTTGGTATCTGTTGCCGGGCAGTGCATCTGTGGTGGTGCCTGGGTGTGGACACAGCCCCTGGGTGGAGGTGTCTGTGGGAGCCACCGCCA
Source organism: Heterocephalus glaber (assembly GCF_000247695.1). The sequence continues at coordinate 2,841,209 of NW_004624793.1, forward strand.
CAGGGCAACCCACGAGCTCTGGCAAACTGGGTCTGAAAACGAAACCCTCACCACTCGCTGTTCTGCAATCCTGTGGCAGGAACTGGAGGAGGCAGTGGCTCTCGCCCTGGTAATAACATAGGTTTGACTGACAAGTTTTGAGCAACTCATGGTAGCACTCTGCCCCTTCCTTGACAAGAGTGGTTAATGCTCTTTCCCAAGTCTCAAGCAACCAAGAGGGAAGCAGAAAGCAGCTCCTGCGCGCAGTTGGGAGTTGATGACTGGAACTAAATATTTTGGGCTAAGCAGGGTGATTCCTGGGTGTAAGGCCTTCGGTGGTAGAAGACAAATCTGAACTCAACAGGGCACAGGGCTCCATTATCTGCACAATGAGGAACACGGGCTCCTCAGGCCCTGGGAAAGGCTGCTGAGAGCAATGGACTGCAGGAGCTCATTCAGGATTTTGAGTGGCGGTGTTCTCAGGGACCGAAGCCACCCTGCTAAAGGAGTGAGAAAGCCCGCCAAGGATCTGCTGTCTCTGTGAAAACATGCACTCAGCCAGGAGTGACAGCACACCTGAAATCAGACCACTCGGGAGGCTGAGCCAGGAGGATCACAGATTCCAGCCCAACCTGGGAAAGACCTTGGCTGAAATGAAAAAGCAAAAGGTCTGGTGATGGAGCTCAGTGTGAAATCCCTGAGTTTAAGGTCCAGGGCCATCCCCCAAAAGCCAGGAAAGAAAGAAAGAGTGAATTTGCGTTAGTGCCAGATTTAACGAGCTAAAGATAGGAGGAGTTTGAAGACACACCAGGTGGTGTCCTGGGTGCTTTACACTTTCAGCAGCTCTGCTATTTTTCACTTAGATATCATGGTGACAGCCCACCACAAATCAATTTGTCTTACAAACTTCTTAGAATATGGTAAACGCAGGATTTGAGAAAAAGCAACAAATGAATGTAGTCAGTTTCTCTCCAACTTTCTCTCTCTCCACCCCACACAGACACATACATCCCTGATACATTTTTGAAAGGAAAGCTCCCCTACCATAAGCTTCTATTTATCCATAAAAAATTCAAGCAACTTAATAATTATGAAGATAATTACCCAACAAAATTGCCAACAACTCCTTGTAGCACAGATACAGAGGCTGTCAGGAGGCTGCCTTAGACTCTGCCGTGTGTCCTGGCCTTCTCTCTCTCCATTTCGTCTTGTGAATGACAGGATTTACTGTTCGCTATTTCCTTTCTAAATTTTGACTAGGGAGATGGCAGCTTCCTTCCTTTCTGCAAATAATTTTGTTTTAATTAGCATTGCATTATATATTCAGTGCAGAAAATTTAGAAAATGCATGAAGATATAAGAGCAAAGTGACATGGGATTGATAGTGTTGGAAGACTTTGGTCCCAGCCCAGGCTCCTTCTTGGTCCGCCTGGACCTACGCTAGTTGAAATCATATCCAGCACTATCTGAGTTCTCTGCATTGGGCACTGTGGTCCCAGCCCTTGTGCTACTGATTTATTCATTTAATTCATGACAACTCTGCATTTGGTGCACAATTTCTATTGTGCCCTTGGACATTTTAGTGTACATTCTTTTCCATATTATTAAAATTTTTTAGCACCCATAACTTTTATGTCCATATATTTTATGGGGTGGATGCATCATAGCAGGTTTATTTGGATCAAGAACAATTGGATTTGTCCGGTTTTTTTCATCCACGTAAGCTATATGAATATTTTCATTTAGTGGAATTATATTGCAATATCACTACAGTGATGAGATGGAAACAGTTACATATTCTACATAAATGCTCCTGGGCATCCGGATGCTGCCCCTGCTCTAGCCTGGTCCTGTGGGCAGAGAACAAGCTCAGCAACTGCTCACCATTCTGCCCGCTGCTCCCGTGTCCAGGAGCAGTGGAGGTGACCAGGGTCATGGGAGGCCCCTGCGGAGGAGGGAAGCCGAACCAGCCAGGTCTAGGAGGCTGAGCTGGGGCGGCTCCCCCCGCCATGCTTTGTTCCTCTGTTGCCTGCTGTGACCAGTGACAGCGTCTTGGCCACTCTGCCCAGCATTGCCCAGCTCCACCAGTAGCCTCCTCTGTCCCTGAGGGTCCCTGCCCCCAGCTGCCCAGTGCCTCCCGGGGACAGAACAGATGTGAGCCACATGTGGAGCTTCCAGCAGGTGGGCTGCGACAGGACAGGAGCGAATTTGAGTCACCTTGGTGGATTAGAGCAGGACTCCTTCCAGCAAAGCCAGAGGAGGCAAGGAGGTAGGGTTCACGAGGGAACTGGAAAACAGGTTCTATCATTTTACCCCACTTCAATCTTATCAAAGAAAACCTAAAATCCTCAGGGAAGTGAAGAAAGTCACCGAATCTGAAGTTAAATGTAAGAACGGCAAAGAAAAATGGTTAAATGTTTTACAAAGAGCAAGGCATGAGGAGAAATATTGGAAAATTTACTGAGTTCTGACAATGAATGATAAAAGAAATCATGGAAAGATTATAGATTTGGTAAAATAGTTGTTTCTTTTTACTGATATATGCTGGGCAATACTTTACTGTGACATAAAATCATAAATTTATTAAGAGATTATATATAAAAATTAACTGTTATTAGTTGTTTTAATTAACAAAATGTCATAGTAGTGGCTTCTACTTTTAAATGAGGTATTATTACACTGGAACCAAACCCAGAACATGATGGTGAAATATATTCTAAATCATTTGTTTGAGGTCCAATTGAGGGTTGAAAATCTGTCTGTATTCAATGTATGCAACTCTGTGAGGCGCCTGATAAGACTCAGCTGGAAAGTCGGTTGGTTGAACCATCTGTGGTATCAGGGAACACATTCAAACAGTTGGACGTAGCCAACCCAGCCCATGCAATGGGCTACGAGTGTTCCAGGTTGACAACCTGAGGATTGTGTGTCTGTGTGCACCGGGGTCCAGCCTCACCCAGGCGCCCTTCACTCCTGGGGCAGCTCTGCTCATATCCGTGGCCTTCCTTAGCCCATGCGCCAGGTTCCTGGCGTCTCCGACTTCCTGGGGTCTCCACTGCACCTTCTGCCTCACACCCACAGCTGCACTCTTGACCCTGTCAGAGCCACACCGCTGACCTCCCAGGCCTTCTTCTTACATCTGAGTGGAAACCTCTCTCACCCCCCCGACTCTTGCATTTTGCATGTCTGTAAAACCAGCACCACATCGAAGACATGGTGGTCTGGCCCCAGGTGGAGCAGTAGCCACGCCCTCTGCATCACTGCTGCAGTGGCTTCCAAGTGAACAGAATCTCAGGGAACTGATTGCCTGGAACCCAAGGGAAGACCCAGCCTGGGTGTAAGTGACACCGACCAGTAGACTTGTGTCCCGGATGGAATAAAAAGAGAAAGAAAGCAGAAGTCTCACTTGTGCTTCTTTGGAAGAGCTCTGGCCTGGGTCATCACCTTCGGACTTGTCTCCAGCTTCCAGAGCAGAGCCTTCAGCCTTCCAACTCGGAGCCTTTGGCCTCCCGATAGGGACTCACAGAGGGCTCTGCAGTGAGCTCCAGGCCTTCAGGCTTGACTGCATCCTCCGGTTTTCCCTTTGGATCTTCCACCCCTGACCCTGCAGGCGGCCGCTGTAAGCCTACCTTCAACTTCTTTATATATTTTGCATTAACTCTGTCCCTTTATGCACACACTTTAAGACTCCAAATAAAAACAAAGAAATTAGTTTGGGGAAATTTGGTGCAGAGAAGGTAAGCTAGAGCGAGGAGAGCTGATCGCGTAAGTGAGATGAGAACGAGGCACTGCCAAGGCAGGGAGGGGCCGGACATGCGCACAGACCCACCCCGCGCTCCGGTTCTTGGCCACGGCTGCGGTCCGTCTGCGCTTCTGCAGCACAGCACAGCACAGGAGCTGGCGCCACCTTCCAGGTCTGCGTGGTTTGGGCATCACAAGAACTGGCCACCGTGCAGCCACGGCACCCTGAGCAAGCCTGAGTAGGTGGCTCTACCATCTCGGACTCCTGGTCCCCCATGTCCGGAAAGACTTCCAGGAAGTGGTAAAAGGCTGCGGATTGGATGTCTGTTCCACATGTGGGCTTTGAAACTTACTATAAACCCACATAAGAACGTTTGTAAAGCTTATCCGCAGTTATGAGTTATGAGCTGCTTGAGGACCTCACAGTGCCAATGGAGATGAATACAGCCCAGCCTCACTGGTGAGGACTGGGGACCAGAAGTGGCAGAGCTGGGCACCATGCCCACCAGGCAGGCAAGACGTCCATCCCGGGAGAGCAAAGCACACAGCTCGGGTCCTGGCACAGGCATCTGCGGTGAGGAAGCGGCCTTCCCAGCTGCGGCCCTGTGGTCATCATCACTGCCTGTGCCTGCCAATCACAGGCCTTTGATCTGATGACCCCTTGACCTGAAGATGCTGTGAGAGTGATACTCGGTCCATAGAAATCGCCTTTCCAAATCTGAACTTTTCTGAGCTTGTGAGACAGCCACTATTTTCTTTTCTTTTTTTGGTACCAGAGATTGAACTCGGGTCCTTGGCTTTCGAGGCAGGCGGTAGAATCACTGAGCTAAATCCCTGGCCCCTGACAGCCACTATTTTCCCCTTGGGTGCAGCGTTCACTAAACTGCACGAGATGAGACGTCCAACACCTTATGACCCAGCAGGCCCTGTGTTGCAGACTTGCGCCCAGCTGTGGGTGAAGGTCACTGCTCCAAGCCTGTTGCTAGGCCAGCTGCACCACTGAAGCAGGGGCTCATGGAGTCCTCATGCCCTCCCGTGGGTGGGCAGCTCTGGGTTTCTCCACTGGAGACACTGAGGCACAGAGACCAGAGAGCCGCTTCATGCTGCAGGGGCCGGGCTCTCAGCTGCCTGAGCTCTTGTGTGCAGCCTCTCCTAGCTCTTCTCCTCGCCGTCCTGTCTCCTCCTAGGAACCCACTCTCGATGGCTTGTTCTTAGCAACGTTCTCTTTGTCGCCCTTTCTCTTCATCTCAGAGGAACACCAGAAGTAGCCACATCTCCTGTCCCTGCCCTGCCGTTCATGGTGACACCCGAGACTCCTCCCTGCCAATGTCTGGCTGTTGTCTTTTTCCAGGAAGGCAGGGGTGTGTGTCAGGGATGAATGTAGAGTCTGCCATGGGCCTTGGTGCAGGACACAGTTTGCAGAAGTGATGCCCTGCTCGCTCCATGGCCCGGGCTGGGTTTCCATGCACAGAGGGGAACGGTTGACAAAGACTCCATTCTGGTGTCTCGGCATCCTCTCGGCACACACTCATCCCTCACCACAGCCACCAGCCATCTGGCATCACACACAAATGTGCCTTCTGGACAGGAAGTTTTTATGAACATTTCAGAGGCGACAACAACAGCGACAAGGACAAAAATGAAATCGCCTGGTGGTGTCTGAATCTCAAAAATCTCAGGATTCTCCTGCAGTTGAGACCATGGAAGGCACGGCAAGTATCCACTTGGGTAAGGCAACCTTTGCCCTCTGTGAAACAGTCAGGCCCTGTTTTCTCCAAGTTGGGGAGCTGGAATCATGGAGGCGCTCTCTGCTCCTCATTTCTTGAACCGGATGAAAGCTAAAGGGTCTGGGTAGCATCATCGCTGGGCAAAGGCGACAAGGATTGTGCGACACACCAGATTCTATGGGCTCGCTTCCAGTCCCAGAGCTTGCTAAAGAGTCAACGTAGGAACAGCAGGCATCAGTGCTCCACTGGGAGGGGACTTGCAGGCTTGAGCTAAGACACCTACAAGATGCAGAAGTTGTAAAGGAGCAGCCTTGGTCCAAAACGTCCATGCCCCTCTCTTTGTCATTGACTTTCCATAATGACTTCTCTGAGCTACCCTGCCTCTGTTTACCCATTTAACTTTCTTATGCAGTAAGCTCTACTCTACCGACAAAATTGCTCAATTTCTTTTCACTCCTTGGGGCCGGGGATTTAGCTCAGTGGTTTCGCTGCCTGCTGCGGAAGTGCAAGGACCCAAGTTTGATCCCTGGTACCAAAAAAATAAATATAAAAAGAAGAATCTTTTCAATCCTTGATGAATTTTCCAGATATCATGATGGAAATAAATGAATGTAAAACTTTAACCTCTATTTCCTTGGGCTTAAAAACAAGGGTGAATGCTATTTATGTACATATGCTTGCATTTAGTAATTTTCAGTGCCAAAGACCTTACAAATCTAAATGGGAATTTAAGCAAAATGGAGAAAGAATGTTCTCATTTATTATCATATCTGAACTCAGGGATTCAACAAAAACAAAAATGAAGTAGTGATATTTGGGTGTTATTGGGGTTATTGAGGTTATTGAAAAGCTAACTATAATCGTATTTTGGGGAAAAGGGGTTTACTACACATCATTTTGCTAAAGGAGTTTAGTCCCATCCGTTCTTGTTACTGGCAGCAGTTATGCTCTGTAAAGTCCCAGTGAACAGTGCGTGAACACTGAAGAGTTTCTCCTGGCAGAAAGCCAGGGATGGCGCCTTTCCTCTGGTCCACAATGGTTTCATCAGCTGATCAATGGGCGGACCTGTTCTACATGGTTCCTGTTCAAAGACACTGTCGGATATATTGTCTCTGCGTGAGCACTGAGCTCAGATCCAGTGGCTGGGCGAAGCCACCTGACACATAGAATTTTCTAGAAGGCACATCACAGCCTCCTTGCCCGTGTGGCCAGAGCCAGTGCTCTGACACTATGTGCGAGTGACATCCAAAACAGCAGTTACCAAAAGGAAGCACACGTGAAAATCATGCCACTGAAGCACCCAGAGGAAGGACCTGGCTTCCATGCTGAGAAGGGAAGCCAGGAGAAGGTCCTATGTCACCTGCTCACCCTCCACTGGCGGGTCCCACGGCGCACTCTTTACAGGACCATGACGGAGCCCAAGGAGACCATGAGGATTGATTTTGAGGTTCAAATGCATTTTAATGAGTAAACACATTTGCAGAGACAAAATCTGTAACAAGATGGCCTGTGTGGAGAGGCCCCAGTGGCATTGGTGCTGTGCACAGTGACCTTTCTTCGCTGACCCGTTACTCTGGCTTGTGAGTGCCCGCAGCCTTCTTTACCTCCTCTTGTTAGACAAATCCTCCCAAGTGTTAGACGTTTCGCTGGCTACTCTTCACCACACTCACACCTAATTCACTGAGTGTCACATTTTAGTCTCTGTGATCATGTTAGTTGAGTGACAACGCAGAAGAGGCTGTAGAGGACCTGGCCCTGCGCCACCTCCCCTCATTCCCCCTAGAAGATTCCTTGCAGATGTGCATGGAGTCTTCCGTGCCCTTTGGCCCAGGGCTGCTGTCCTCTAGGGAACAAGCTGCAGGCCGGAGGCCAGAGTAGAGGCAAGACATCCTGAAACTCTAGAGTGATCTAGGTTCTCAGACCGTCACCCCTGGGAGGGACAATTCTGGGACAGGTTCTACCTCCAAGGGTCCCACAAGGTTGTGCCCTGTTCCCACCATGCACGCCGGTTCAGAGATGCCACACACGTCACCATCCTGCTCAGAACCCCGCTCCACAGATGCCAGCCACAAGACACCTTGATTCCAACCCTGCAACTGCGCTCTGACCTCACTGTGTGTCAGTCTAAGGCAGAAGTAGTGTCCTCTGAGAACCGAGATGGGACACCTTGCAGATTTGGCTTTGCTCCCCACTTAGAGACAAGTAGGGTCTCTGGGACCGAGTCCTGTCTGATTCTAGCCCAGGTCGCCCACCGCCTAATCCCTTGGTGCCTACCATAGCTTCCTGGGCTGCTATAAGCAATTATTGCAACTGGGTCACTAGAAACAATGGAATTTTCTTCTTCCACAGTTCTGGAGGCAGGATGTCTGGAATCCAGTAGAAGCAGGGCCAACTTCCTCTGAATGCTCAGAGAGAACATTGCCTCAGCTCCTTCTCTCTACCTCCAGGCTGCCAGAAACCTGGGTGCTCCTCAGCTGGTAGACGCATCCCTCCGAGCTCTGACTGGTCACCCGGCATCCCCCAGGTGTCTGTGTTTGTGTCCCTTTGCTTTTCCTGTGTGGACATCGGCCCTTGGATGGGGGTCTACCCTGTGACTTGGTCTTTATAGGATTTTGTCTGCAGAGACTATTTCCAAATAAGGTGACATGCGCAGGGATGAATATATCATTTTGGGGACAGGATTCTACTGACACCTGCACCTGACATCGCTTGCCCAGAAGATGCTGGAGAAGAAGGTGAGCCCCAGCCCCTTCAAGCTCCTCTGACTTGTGGTTCAGACTTCAGAGATTTGTGTTACTAAGGATGCAATTGTTCTTTTCCTCTTACCTTGCCATCCTCACAGTACAAATTATAATTTGTCTACACATATCACTGCTTATTAAGGCATGGAGAAAATAAAGTGTAAATCACACTCACATCTCTTGGAATAATTATATTTTCAACCTTCAGTGTTCAACTTTCCAATTCAGTCTGAAGATACTTATTTAGTATCATCTACGTGATACTATTAAACTCTGGTGAAAGTAACAGTTGCTAATGACATGGATTTCCTCCAGGACAATTACACTGTGAAAGACAGGCTTTTCAGGGAAAATCAAATAAAAAATTAATGTGAGAATTTTCTGTCCAAGAGCTGATGAGCGTTTGCAAAGTTCACAGTGTCTTCCACACAGTCTTGTTGGTGTTTTCGGCCAGGAGTGTAGTGGGCCGATGGTATTTTATTTTCTCCAGGCAATATCATAGTGCATCTCTCCACAGCACTGTTGACTAGGGGTGAAAACAAGCAGGACAATAATAGCAATAATATGGCTCACCCTGTGGAGCACTGCCTGCTGAATCCTGCTTTCCTCAAAGTGGTTTCCTTTCTGATTGCTCAGGTAGTAAGATTTTTCTTTTTAAATGATGGATTTATTCTATAGCAGACATATGATTTATATCAGAATGTCCCCCGAAGCCTCATGCGCTCATAGGCAGGGCTCTGGGGAGGTGTGTGATGGGTCATGGGTCTGGTCATGGGGTGTGTGATACTCGTGAGTGGATCAGTCCCCCAATGAGTTTATAGCTGAATGTGATGGGGATGGAGCCTGGTGGAGGAGGTGGCCATGGGGGTCTGGCCTGGAAAGGTCTGTCTCCCTCCTCCTCCCTTGAGCTCTCTCTGCTTCCTGCTGCCTTGCCATGGACTGTTTCTCCTCTGCCATGCTGCCCTGCTTTGGAGCCAGCACACTATGGACTGAACCCTCTACAGACTTTGAGCCAAAATAAACCTCTCTCCTTTAACTTCTTGGTGTCCTATATTGTGTCTCAGCAATGAGAATGTAGCTAAGACAAGCAGCCAATGAAAATGAGAGCCAGTGGCCCCACAGCAGCAGGGTGAGCAGGTTGCCTACAGTGCAACAGTGCAGCAGGGGCCCCATGGAGGCTGTGCCAACAGCAACAGAGCTGGGGCTGCCCTGGGTCCGGGACAGGAAGTCGGGTCCATGTGGGGCCCTGTGCAGCTGCAGAGAGAGAGAGGTGCACCTGGGTCTGCCCGATGTCCACCATCGAAGCTGTACTGTTGTCTCGCTGGCATCTGCACCCTAGCAGAGCGACACACCCCCTCCTCCACCAGCTCTGCAGGCATCTCCAGGGGCTGCCCCCTTTTTGGTCACAGGCCTGAGAGTCAGGGCCAGCAGGTGGCTGGGACCCTGGTCCTTGCAAATGCCCTTCCACTAGGAGGCTCAGTGGCTGTCTCCATCCAGCTGCACGGTGGCTGGCACAGGTTGGTTTCCCTGCTGGGTCTGTGATAGCAAATGGCAGCAGGGACCCCTGTGACCTGCTCTGCCTTTCAAGGACAGTGACAGGTGCTCCTGTTTCGGGTGCTGCGGAAGAAGCAGAGAGTGTGGGATGTCAAGGTTGCCTTGGTTGTTCTCAGGATGGAGAGCTAAGCATGAGCCCTCCCGGTACTGGGAGGGGAGAGACTTGAGTCTCCTTCCTTCCACACTGCCAGCCCTTTGAGTCGGGAACCCAGGAAATCCTCTCCAAATGCTAGGAGCTTGCGTGGCTCCTGGAGTCTCCCTGGGCTCAGGGACCGTCCACCTTGCAGCCCAGTGACAGCTTCCAGCAGGCCTCCAGGGGCCTTCCTGGGCCTCTGGGCCACCTTCCACGAGTGCCAGAGAAGGAGGAGGCAGCAGTGTGTGTCCAAAAAGCTGGAGGGCAGAGGGGACCAGCGGGACTCTGGCTAAGGTCGCTGTTCCCTCAGTCACTCAGGCTGCAGACCAGGAAATGGCTATCTTCACTCACCGGGCGGCACCTCCTGAGCATCTCTGTGTCCTGGAGTGGACAGCTGCAGCCTTTCCTCAGGCAACTGGGGACCCCAGTCACAGTCAGGTGCAGCACCTCCTCCCCAGGGGTCCTTCCGGCCTACGAGGCAGGCTTGTTTGGGTGAGAAGGGATTCAGAAGGGCAGGCCTGCGGGGGCCTGCAGTGTGGACGACTCTCCCTGAGGATGGCTGCTCATCCTAGGCTGGGCACAGCTGGCTCCCTGACTCACACTTCTACTTTTGTTTCCAGCAATGTCAGAAACCCACATGAAGGGCTTGCTCTGAGAAGGGAAGGGTTTCTCGCCTGAGCCAACCCAGGCTTCTGGCCAGCAACTGATGACAAGGTCTCCAGGGCCGGCCCCGGAAGCTCCAGGGAACAGAATCTGGGCAGAGTCACACTGTGGTGCCCATTAAATACTTGAGATTCCTCAAATCTGGAGCGGAATTGCTTCTGTCCTCTGGTACCTTGCTGTCTTCTTAGTGATTCCTCTTCAGGGAGCCTTTTAAATGTTAATGAAGTAGATGATGGTTCAGGCTGTCCCTTCGGGTCCAGTTGGTCTGGTGCACATGCTCAGGAACCCTCTGGGCACCACTGTGTGCACATAGCACCTTCTCACCTCCTGCGACCCGAGCTGCAGCCGTTGGAAGGACAGGGCCTGATGCTGTGGGAACACAAAGAGCTGCACTCTGAGCTCCAGGGCTTCAGCCCTTCCTCTTGAGCCTTTGCAAATGCGTATTTGTGCTGTGATCCAGGAAAAATCATGCTCTGAGTGGGTCCCTGTCCCAGTCCTGAAACTGCAGTCGCCTCAGCTGGTTGAGGGCCAAGGGCGTGGCTGGGGCTGAGGACTCCGAGTGGAGGAAGGCTCAGCCCTGCCTGCCCAGAGCACAGAGGATGCAACCTGAACACAGGGAAGGAAGAAGGCAGCAGGACTCAGCTTCATGACCTGGCTGAGATCAGAAACGACAAGGTTTAAATTCTCAAAAAGTCATCACAGTAAGACAGATGGCCAACAATCCCCATTAATTACCCACCCGACTTCACACTCTTGTCCCATTGTCCTGGCCGCTTCCTGCAGTGGCTCTCGAGTCCTCTGTCCTGAGTGTCTTCAGTTGCGCTGTCCTGGCTGCCTCGATGTCTTGAACTGATTGAAAAGGTTTGTCTTTTGTGGTCATTTTCACTTTGGGAAGAGCCGGAAGTCACACAGTGCCGGATCCAGTGACAAAGGTGGACGAGGACAGCGCCGTGTTTTATGAACTGCCTTTCTGCAGGATGGTGCCCAGCAGCGGCAGTCACCGTAGTTTTGCTCACATCTCTAGGCAGCTGGATGGTTCAGCGTGTGTGGGATGCTTGCTCCAGGGTGCAGTATGGCTACTGTCTGCAGTGTGAGGCACTGACTGCTGCTCAGGCAAACTGGAGGCTGGGGCAGTGCTGTTGAAGCTCCTCCCTGCCCTGGTCTGGGACTCCTCCATTGGTGACAGACGCAAGCACAGACCAGCTCAGCCCTGCCCCTTCGTTCACCTCCCATCAAGGACCGGCCCAGCACCAGCATCCCACGAGGTAGGACCAATCCATTTCCCCTGCTGCCAGGTCCCACATCCTCCCTCCATGCAGGGGTGGCCTAACCAGCTCCCAGGACCCGGGGACCCTTTCCATATGCAGACTTGTGTCAACCTGGGGACACTGCCGCAGGAGCAGCAGCAGCAGCAGCAGGTGTGAGTCACCATCTTGATGCTACAAAGGGGGCAGGCAGCTTCTGGAGCAGGGACCTGCAGACTCCTCTGCTCGGGGATGGGGCCTAAGTGTGGTGGGAGGAGTTCAGGGCCTTGGAGCTCGCACTGCCCGGGAGCAGCTGTAAGGACTGTGTAGTGCAGCTTCTCTCTGTTGATGCTGGAACCCTGGACTCTCAGCAAAGATGTGTGCAGCCCCCTGGGGAACACTGGGCAGGACCGGGAGATGTTTTGGTTTTGACACCAGGGTGAGGACTGCTGCTGATCTGGTGAGCAGAGGGGCACAGAGCAGCCTCCCTGTGGCTCTGGATGCCAGCAGAGCCAGATCTGGGACACCCATGCCCGAGAGGGGGCAAAGGGCCAGCTGTGAGTAACTAATGGCGGGGACAGGAGTCGGGGCTTCTGCCAGGGGCTGACCATGCTCCTAGGCTCTGAGGCAGACTGCCAGAGGTGGTGGCTGTTGTTGAAACCCTGGCTGCACAGCAATTCGCTGAAGCACCCTGAGTGGATGCAGATGTTGAGGAGAGAGGCGACCCTTCCAAGGCCCGGTGGAGATGGGGTCCTCAGCCCCAGCACAGCAGCAACCCTCTCCTCCAAGCCTGGTCAGGGAGGGCCAGCGGGGCAGGTAATGAGCAGCTCCAGAAGGAGCAGGGAAGCTGCAGCCCGGGCTGCTCAGCCTTGGTGGCTGGAGCACCGCCGGCTGTGGGAAAGCCCGGTGACATGGGGGGTCCGTCCTGCAAGGCCTTCCTGGGGCCCCAGGCAATGTCGCTAAAGTGGCCAGGGCTCTTGGCCACTGGCAGGAAGTGGAGTTCTTAGCCCTGACCTTGAAATGCCGCGGCTGTCCTGGTAGGTGAGAGGGGTAGGTGGGGAAGAGGGCGTGCTCGGGGGTGCCCAGTGGGGAGCCCAGGGTCAGAGGTAGGAGCTGCCAGCCTCCGCTGCCCCTGCAGACGCCCTAGTTCTGCCTCACACTGGGGACCCTGGGCTCTTGGTGAGGTTGCCGACCCTGGTCATGGGCCTTCTTTCTCCCCACCTTCACCTGAGCAAGGCCTGGCCTCTGCATCCCATGCACATCTACAGGCAAGCACGCATGTGAGTGCTGGATAAATGGATTCCTGGGATGCACCCTGAGGGAGAACTTCGAAATGGAGAGAAGGAAAGTGTTATGAAGAAATCTATCTAAAGGCCTCCTTTGCAAGATGCTAAGGGAAACATGGCAGAGGAACTGTTAGAACCAATCCCAGCATTTATTCAGCGTGGGAACTTCATAATAATATGGAAATGCTCTTCGAATAATAATGTTGGAGGAATATGCTAAATGCCTTCAATGCAGTGTCAAACAGAACATGTGAAACAGTATAGAGAATGACTAGAAGCATAGGAAACATGAGGTGTGATTGAAAACCACTGCAAATGTTTAAGTTAAAATTTTGTAGTGCAGTATAAGACACATTGCCATGAATCCCCTCAAAATCCTCCCCTTCACTTCAAACATGCTCGTCCCATGTTTTTGCCACTTTCTGCAGCAGCTCTGGAATCCTCTTTCCTGGATGTCTTTCAGAAGCGGGATCAAAAATGAGACTGCTGACACTGAGCACCGTCCAACAGAAAGGCAGCTCCTAAAGACGAGACACTGTGTCCTCATCCACCTTCGTCACTGGATCTGGCACCGTGTGACTCCTGGCTCTCCCCAAGTCCAAATGGCTGTGAAAGAGCAATGTTTTGAACCTATTCAGGACATTAAGACACTACGACAGCGCAACTAATGACACTCAGGAAAGAGGACTCCAGGGCTGCTGTAGGAAGTGGCGAGGAGGTGGAAAAGGTGTGTTCGTATTGGGGTGAGGATTTGGGGAGGATTCATGGCACAGAACGCTTGCATCTTGCGGGACAGAACATTTCTGATGTGTTAGGAGGCAGGATGTCATTGTGAGCGGAGGTTTAACAATGTGTCCCATGCACACCTGACCACACAGCTCTGTCTCTGCATAAAGCAGATGGGCGGTAAGCACACCGGCCCTGTCCCAGAAGTAAGGTATGAGACGTCACAGGCTCCCGTCCCTGGCTCCCACACTCTGGTGTTTGGGGGTGATGTCCAGCCCAGGGTCGCTGCTTCCTTCTGCCAGGGTGAGTTTTGCAAGGGCAGAGGGTGCAGCTGCCCCTGGGAGCACAGAGAAGGGAGACTTCGGCCCGCACCAGGCTCTGCACGGGCCACCTTTACCCTACAGAAGCGTCCGCAGACAGTGGTTTGAACAGAGCTGGAACTTCCGGAAGTGAGAATGTGCTGTCCCGGTGAGGTGACACTGGTGTCTCGGAGTCCCGTGGGCACAACCTGGTGAGGCTGGGAAACCACGACCCAGAGCACAGGGAAGGGGCGCGAGCCTCAGGGAGCCAGATCCTGGCCGTGGGGCCTGGGGCGGGAGAAGCTGGGCTGCCCTTGGGGATCCATGGGTAGAGTCAAGAGAGGGGAGAGAGAGGCGCTCTGACTTGCCACCTGGCTGCAAGGCGGGGAGAGGAGGCTTCGACGGCAGCCCAGGAGTGGGGACGATTTGGCTAAGGACTGGGAGCTGCGTGCTGTGGGGACTCCGCTCTGGTTCTTCCCTCTGGGGCCTCTGGCTTTTCTTCGAGTTGTTTCCTTATTTTATTTTACTTGCTTATTAATTTGCAGTACTGAGGACTGAATCCAGGGCCCTCACCATAAGCTGCAACCCCAACCCCTCTTTACGTTTCATTTTGAGAAGAGGACTCATTAAATGGCTAAGTGGTCCAGGTTGAGTGCAGACTTGTGACCCTCCTGCCTCGGCCTCTGGGAGTGCTGGGGTTACAGACCAGCATCACCACACCTGGCTTTTCTGGCAGTTTTGAGGGCAGACGACAGCATGGCTGGCCTGCTGTGTGACTGGCTTTGGTGGTGCTGGAGTGGGCGGTGCTTCAAGGCTGCTTCCTCTGATTATGCAGAGCGGCTTCTCTCCGCTGAGAGGCCAGGGGAGTCCTGAACCCGCAGCCACCGGGAGCTCTGGTTTTGTACCTCTGGTGTGCCAGCCAAGGCATGGTTGCAGCAGTGGCAGGAGCACAGCACCAGGAGCTCAGCCCAGGCGACAGCACGGGTTGGGCAGGGGCAGCTTGGAGAGCCAGAGCTTGGCACTGTGAATTTGGAAGGGAGCAGGAAGCCTGATGCCCTTTCTGGCTGGCACCAGGCACGTTGCCTGTGCCCCTTTCCTCTTGCTTGGTTCGGTGGCTGGCAGAGACAGGAGCCACGGTGCCTGATCAGGTGTGGGGTCCCCTGCGCCCTGGTGAGGGTGCAGCATGGATGGGTGTGGGTGTAATGACAAGGGGTGTGGGAGCACAGAGCAGGGCTGGGCACTAAGCGCACAGTCCCCTGCTTGCTGCCCCCATGGGGGCTGGGTTCCGCTGCATCCCTCCTTCTGGCTGTGCCACTTTAAGGAGCCGGAGACGGGTGACCCACATGCTTTGAATGGATTTTTCTATTTTTGCCACCACTTCTGCTGCCACCATCACATTCTGGTGTTTTCTACTGTTTTTTGCACCGCTTGCAGCCTGGGTGGAACATAATATACTGGGCCAGGGCTGTCAAAAATCAGGACACTGGAGGGGCCAGGGATTTAGCTGAGTGGTTCTGGTGCCTGCCTAGCAAGTGCGAGGTCCAGGGTTCGATCCCTGGTACAAAAAAAAAGGGCACTGGAGACGTCAGAGCCAGGGAAACAGCACCCTGCCTCAGAGCTGAGGCCTGTGGCAGCCACTGTCGGGCAGGGCATGTTTACGTGTTTACTGCGAGTGGGATCTGCAGGGCCTGCTGCAGTTGCAGGATCTGTAAAAACTCCGCCTGCCTCTTGTCCTGAAGCATCCTCAGTGAGGGTTTTATGTGTGGAACACAGAAATGAGGAACAAGCATATAGACAAACAATGAGCCGGGGTTTTTTTTGTATTTATTTAGTTTAATTGACAAAATTACACAAGGGGGATGTAGCTCAGATGTAGAGCACTTGCCTAGCATGCACATGGCTCTGGGCTCAATCCCCAGTACAGCAAAAGAAAGAAAACTAAGGCAAATAAAATTATATGTACTTGTGGTGTACAACATCCTGCATTTATGTAATATTATATACACACATATATGTATATGTAGTGAAATATGTAGTGGGCTCGCTAACTCAATCTTCATATATTATCTCACATACTTCTTGGTAATAAGAACACTTAAAACCCTCTCTTTATGTACTTTTCATGTATTTAGCGAGGTTGTAATTAACCATATCCTTTTCTACAGCAAGTTGTAATATGCACTACAGCTGATTTAAAGACAAAGGAAAGCGTTAGGCATTAACACTTTAGGGCAGAATGTGGAACAGTCCGAGCTGACGCAGGGCTGAGGAATGGTCCCCCAGCGCACAGGCTGCCAGGTGGGTAGAGGTGAGGCCTCCTCAGGACAGGCGCAGCTCCGCCAGAATCACCCCGGCATCACATGGGGCCCAACCCCTCCAGCGGTACAGGTTGGCCTGGAGGCCCTGCTCTGCCCAGGGTCTGAGCTCAGTGTCCCAGAGGAGCTGCTGTGGAGAAGCCATCTGAACTCAGTGAGCAGAGAGAAAAAACAAGTCCAAAGGATTCAACTTTCAATGTGCCTTTTCCCTGCCCTCCGTACCTAGCACAATTTCTGGCCAAAAATGTGCATTTCTGGGTGTGTGGATAGTCACAGAAATGCACTTCTCAGAGCCTTCTTGGGTCCCTCTCCCTCCTCCCTCCTTCCTCTCATCTTGCTTCAGTCTGCCATGACCTCCATGCAAACATTTGAACAAGATGTCCTGTTTCACTTCTTCTCTCTGCAGTACTAGGGATTGAACTCAGAGCCTTCCAACTGAGCTACAACTCCAGCACACTTCTGTAAAATTCTGACACAAGGTCTTGCTAGGTTGGCCAGGCTGAGCTCACACTTTTGAGCCTCCAGCCTCGGCCTCACTTAGGACACGGCCAGAAATACTTAATACCATTACAGATCTCTTCGCCTGGTCCCTTTCTCTCTAGTCCTGTTCCCCTCCTCTGCTTCCCAGCTTCCATGAATGAACAAAGCAGCTCTGCTCTGCCTCACCCTTCCACCGTGATGTTCAGTCCAGTGACCATGGACTAACCTTCCTGAAATTGTGAGTCGATTTAAACTTCCTTTAGATAATTGGCATTCAGTGTTTTGTCCCAGTGATGGGAAAGCTGCTTAATGTAGGTGCTGTGCGAGGTGCTGGCCTGGGGGTACTGTAAAAAGAACCCCAGACTGGGGGAGTAAAAAGCCAGACTCTATGGTCTCACAGTTCTCAAGGTCAGAAGTTCAAGGTCAAGGTGTCCTCAGGGCTGGTTCCTTCTCAGGGATGTAGGAGGGACCTGTCTCAGGCTCTTTCTGGCCCCTGGGGTTTGCTAGCCATCCTTTTGGCCCTTGGGTCGAGAAATGTCATCGTCTCCATGTGGCTTCTGCAAGCGTGGTGTCTTTGTCCGATGGCCCCCTTTTGTAAAGACACTACCCGTGTTGAATCAGATGCCACACTCAGGGCACCATCTGAACCTGGCAATCTCCACAGAGATTGTTTCCAAATGAAGTCACAGTCTGGGTACCAGGCCGGAGGAGCAAGGGGTTGTTCTGGCTGCGTCTAGATGCCCTCGATGCCACACGCAGTCATAGCTAGGGCTTTCCCAAGGGTGATTGGGTCTACAGTGTGTGACACTGGGATTGATTCACCGTGCAGTGCTAGGCTCACTAGGACTAAGGGTGCACGTGCTGCCGCCCCAAGTAGCCTGGATGAACGGGTTAGACAGAGCTGTGGGTCCCTTGCTTGTTGTGTTACCTTCTGCCCTCCACGGGCTGTTTCTCCTCTGTGATGCCCCTCTGTCATGTGCCACCCCGCCTTGGAGCCGGCCGATTATGGACTGAAAACTCTACAACCTGTGGGCTAAATAACCCTTCCCCCTTTAACTTCAGGTGTCGGGTATTTTGTCTCAGCATGAGAAAGGACTAAAGAAGACAATTCAGCCCATACCAGGCACCAGGGTAGACGCACCCCCGCCCGCCCCGCCATGCGCCTGCAGCTACACTGTGTCCCTTGATTCCTGCGAGGCGTTCCCAAGGCCCTGGGGTCAGGCTTACTGTATAATCAGGGACAGCGTACAAACCGCATTAAAATTAAATATTTATCCTGCTCTTTTACAGCCCTCCTGCACGAGGCGCAGTTATTGTGATGCTAATTAGCTGTCCTGGCAGACAGTTCTTGGCAATAAAAGGTCTGCACGTAATTAGTTTATGCGGGGTGAAAACCCCATGGCAAATATTAAATATTTAATAATGAATATTTAAAAATTCAAAATAACCACCTCTCGTTCCTGGCCATAGGATCGGCAGTCCTGGACTCAGAGCGCCAACGTCATAAGCAATTCATAACACACACTCGTCTGCCACTCTCTCCGTCCGGGTGCACGCTGGCTGTGGGCCTTTGCAGGTCGGCTTGTGGGGTGTCTGAGCCTCCCAGGCTCCTCCCGACGGGGGCAGAACCACTGGCCCCCACTTCACCTGGGGCTCCTGATGCTGCGTGTGCTCTGCCCAGGCAGAGCTTGCAGGAATAACCCTTCAGAGAGTAACTTGCACACCGTAACTGCCAAGGCTCATCACAAAATGTCACGGATGCTTACATTTTTAGAACTGTGCTACAGTAAAAGACACATCACCATGCAACCCCCTCAAATCGCTCTCTTTGAGCACACTCATCTTATGGTTCTCTCCACTTCCTGCAGCAGCTCTGGAGCCCTCTTTCCTGAGTGTCTTTATGAAGTGTGATGGAAAATACAGTGAATGCTGTAGCATCCTACGAAAATGCAGGCTCAGACAAACATGACACTGTGTCCTCATCCACCTTAGTCAGCGGATCTGGTACGCTTCGAATCCTGGCTCCTCCCCAAAGTCAAAATGACCATAACAGGGAAACATTTTGAATCCATTCAGGACATCAAGGCCCTCAGGAAAGAGGACTCCAGAGCTGCTGCAGGCAGTGGCGCGGACGGAGGGCTGAGTGTGCTTAGAGCGAGGGGGAGTCCCGGGGCAGGAGTAACTGGCAGTACCTCTTTCACCATAATAAATTGTCTTTTATTTGACCCTCGCCACATAGCTTGATTGCACTGCATTAGACTCAGGGTTGCTTCCTCTTTTGGGCCAAGGAAACCACTCCCTGGTGCGGCTGCAGATTGGCCCATGACCCCTGCTTGCCTGAGCCTTCTTGTCTTGCACCAGGCACCCGGTGCCTCTGCCCTACCTCAGCCACACACTCAAAGGCAGCCACTCCTGCATATTTCATTATTCCTGATTGATCGCCCATCTCCTTCCAGCGTTGGTCCGAGGTGGCTTCCCATCAAGACGGGTGGAAGTTTTATGCATTCTGTGTATGATAGCGCTGCAGAGGCAGACAGTAAAGCACAGGGTAATGTATGGCTGCACAGAGTGCTGCGCGGGCAGGGGCCATCAATTCCCGCGACTATGCATGAAGATGTATCTTCCTAATACGGTGTGACTCGAGTTATTGCATTTATTTATTTCATCAATTTTGCGCTTTTGTTTTCCTAGCGATTTCTAGGAATGACAGACAGATCATGGCTTAATACACACTATGAATCTTGCGCCCTTTGGGGTGAGGCTGCCCTGGGAAGGAGTGGCGGGGTGGGGCAGCATTTTCCTGGCATGCTGGCCTCTCTGTCTTCTTGCTCTGCTCTGTGTGACGGATGGCCTGCGAGGCGTGCATCCATCTCTGTTCGGGGATGCAGGTGATGGGCACAGCTGTGTCTGAGGACTGATCGCCAGCACCACGCAGCACAGCACGGCAGGAAGGCTGTCAATTGGAGGTTGGTGGAATGGGTGAGGCCCTACCCATCCTTTTATTTCCCTTTCCTCCCAGTTCCTTCCGGGTCCAGCTGAGTCGCCAGCTATTATTCCAGATCTTCTGCGTCACAGGTCAGCCTATGGGCTGTGGACTAGCGAATGTTGGTAGAATACCTCACAGTTTGCATATCACTTCCATTTTAAAGTAATTATCCTTTCATGCTTGATTGTTTTAACAGCTTGATGAACTGGCCATGGTGGTGCACACCTGTAATCCCAGCACTTAGGAGGCTGAAGCAGGAGAATCTTTGTGAATTCAAGGCCAGTCTGGGCTACATAGTGAGTCTAATGCCAGCCTAGACTACATAGCAAGACACTGTCTCAAAAAACAAAACAAAACAACAACAACAAAAATTGCCAGCCTGGTGAGAAAGGTAGAGCTTGGATCTCAATTTCCATTTCCTAAGATGTCTCTAGACATCACTGTGTGCTTTGTCACTGTTGCCATCCCTGTCACCTGTGGGTAGAAGGCTCTGACCGCCCCGGCCCCAGCAGGACACACAATGCCGCCCACCGGATGCTTGCCCCTGTCAAGCTGTAGAGGGCTGGGGGGACTACTGTTGGGGGCCAGCGTGGGGAGTGTCCGCAGCGGAAGTGGGCAGCTGGAGCACCATCTTTGCATCTTCAAGCTTGTAGAAACATCTCAGATGCTTCCGGGCAGAGCTGTCTGCTCTCAGTGAGAAAGCGCAGAAGTTGGGGGCACCATGGCAGGGAGACTGTGAAGGCGTTGGAGATGCTTTGGTTCCTGTGACCTGCACGGATGCTTGCATTCCCGCCTACTCTGAATCTTCATCGAGAGGCTCAAAGCTGCCCTGGGTCTCCTGCTGGGAGCAGGATTAACCCTGCACCCGCAGGTCTGTGTCCACACGGGGGTAATGAGGGAGCCACCACGTCCTCATCTCTTGCCATGAAACAGCAACCTCAAGGGTTCCAGGCGAAAGTGAGACTCCAGGGCGGGGGAGCAAAGCATTGCAGCACCAGGCAGAAGTGCGGGGTGTGTCTCGTGATGATGCCAGCTCCCTCCCCTCTGTCATCACAGGGCTCCAACAAGGCTGCTTCTCCTGTGTCTACATGTCACTGGTGGGCAGAGGGTCATCTAATAATTGAATTAACCCGCTTGTCCACTTCCACAGGTACCTAACCAGCTGGTCTCGGCCAGTGAGCCCAGGCCCCTGCGTGTGGAGGAAGTGGGTCTGCACCTCCTCTCTGTCGGATGTGGCCAGGGTTATGGCTCACAGTAGCTCTGGCTTGATCCACAAATACAGAGCAGGATTCACATGGCTCTGGGTCATGTTGGTTATGCAGAAAGCAAGACCTAAAGCCCTTGCGGCAAGTTCCGTGGCCTGGTCTGCAGTTTGGGTCGGAGCTTAGAGCAAGCAGTGGTGAGAGTCTATGGTAAAAGAGAGTGAGGGACAGGCTGCTTGGCCTGGTGGATTACATGAGGCTGAGACACAAGGAGGGCTGCAGAAGTAATTGAGTTTCTCCTTTCAGGCTTCTTGGCACCTCTGTGTTAGGAGGAGATTGTGCCCTTCGTCATTTACCCGTCTCTGCATGGACAGATCAGGACAGACCTAAATGCGGCACAGTGGGGCTGAACACCTGGCCAGGCACTGGGGAGGGCCTCAGATCTCACAGCACTGCTGCAAGAGAGGTTACAACATTTGATCAGGGCTAATTCTTCGTGCCTGTGAGGCTCTTGCTTTGAAATATTGGGTTTTTTCCTTTAAGCACAAGAAAAGACTGTACTTACATTGGGTTTTGAATAAATGCTATGGAACATTTTAAAAGAACATTGGTGAATCCTATAATAGTGGGTCCATGTGATTAGAAATTTTAATCTTAAACCTGAAGAATTTTCTAAGTGGCAAATGAAGAGTGAAGCTGTCCATGGTTTGTTTTCTCTACTTTTTCAAACAGAAGATGATTACCGGGCAGTCAGTGCTTAGAGCTAAGTACCATGAGGGAAGTGCTCCTGTGATAATTGTTGTCATTTTAAGACAACTCTTTTTTTCTGTTATGCTCTTGCTTCTGCTTTGTTTCATTTCATTTTGTTTTTGAAATAGGATCTTGCTATGTTGCCCAGGCTGACCTTCAACCTTTGGACTCCAGGGGTCCTCCTGCCTCACCCTCAGAGTATCTCTAAAGGGAAGTGCTAGGGGAAGGATTTGAGGGGCTTGAGACACCCACAGACACTGTGCACCCTGGAGTCAAGAGCAGTCACTGTTACCAGGGGGATCCTGTCCCCAGACAGGTGCCTTCTCACCTGTACCCTCCGGGCCTCTGAATGTGCCTTTTTGTATGTCGGACCTTTGCATATGTAATCGACAGCATTTCCAGCAAAAGTCAGAAGCTGAGAGAGACGGCCCAGCCTGTGCCACTGGGTCTGGACTCTGAGCCTCCGGAGTTGTGAGGATGGATCCCCGTGTGTATGCCGCCCAGGTTGTGGTGTCTGGAGGGCAGTGTGTGATTCAGGTAAGCCATTTTCTGTTTTGAGCTGGGCTCGAGCTAATGGTGTTCTTCCACTGATACGATAATATAATAACTGCCTGTGATGAGCGAGATCCCTTCCGAGTGGCAAGAGCTGTGTGTGCCAATTCGGGAATTCTCACACAGCCCTACGTCAGAGCCAGGGATCCGGACAGCCCCAGTTTCCCTGCTGTCCTAGATTTCTGTCACCTCTGCCAGGATGTGTTTCTGGGCAGGAATAAACATTCAGCAACCCTAGATGGGATGCCTTCCAAGCTGTTTCTCTCTTAGTGTTTCACTGTCTGGCGCTCCAGTGGAGGGACTTGGAAAACCAGGAAGCTGCATTTCTCTAGCTTTTGGCCTTGACAAAATCTTCCCCACCCAACCCCCGTGGAAGAGCTCAATTCTTCAGAAAGACTTACATAAAATTTTTAGAGGGAAGAGCATGTTTATAGAGAACGTCTCTGACAATTACACTGACCCAGAGCACGTGCTTTTTATTATTATTTTAAAGTCAAAACCAAACTGCACCTGGTTCCCTCTCACCGCGGGGCAATGTTCCTGGAAGAGTCCAGCATGCTTTCTAGTAGGGTTCCCGGTAAGGACACAGAGTAACTGTCTTTAAATAGCTGCTGGTCTTTGTATCATTAATTTCCTGCCCTGAAACCTGAAATCCCTTGTAATTACCCAGCTGTAGGAACACACAAGACAGTACTAAATTTTGCTTAAGTACAGCCTATTGCCAAAACGGAAGCCAAAGTGCATAATTAGGTTGGCATTAAATTCGAGAGCTGCGCGGTGCCGGAGTGTCAGGAAAGCTGGCGGAGGCCGCAGCTCCCTTCCCCGGGAGGCCTGTTCCCCTCTCCCGCCAGCGGCACCACCGCGACGCCCGCAGCTCGAGTCCGCGGATACAGTCGGATCCCCTCTGAGTTTCTGCCAAAAAGGTCCAGAAGCAAGCGTGTGTGGCGGAAGTAAAAGTGAAGGGTCATCCAATTACAGCGCTGCAGGCTGGGTCGGAAGCTGGAAATTGTCCCTCTTGGCCACTTCCACTTGTGAGCAGCCCACTGTTTTTCCTAAACATTGTACAGGGCAGGGGTCGCGGTTTTCCCCTGTGGATTCCCTCGGCATTCTTCACATAGGGAAGAAAAGGGGCCGGTCTGGCCTGTCACCTGCCTGTCATCGTGGTACTCTTGGGGGCCATGGATGCATTTCCATTTCAAACCATCATGTTTTTAAAAATCTGCAACGTGGCCATACAGGCCGCTTCGGCCACTCACGCAAGAAGGGAACAAACACTTTCTGCTTACAAGTGGCTTAAGCATGTGACATGTTCTTCAGAAGCAAAATGATGTTGTCAGTCGCCAGGGGCTGCTGAACATTTAAGCTCTTTTGACCTATAAAAGGGAGGGCATCAGCCATGGTAGCTTGGGAGAAAAAAACCCTAATTACTATCAATGAGATTCATTATAATATAGAATCTCCCTGCAATGAATTTTAAATGTCCCTTGTCCATTTTTCTATCAACATGGTGCACAAGGAAACATCTGCTGTGGTCTGGCCGTGGAGTTGCATTCTTATCAGCTGATATGGGTAATCTATTTATTATCGTACTTGTCATGCTGCCGGGTGGGGATCAAGGTTCCCCACAAATCAATTTTTCCACCAAAAGCCAAAGTCAGGGTGTTTGTGTGGGATGTTTTAAAAATCATATATTAAGAGTAATTTACAGAAATTAAACCTTCATCACTTTGTTCTTTTTCTTCCTACTTTTCTTGTCTGGACTAATAGAAATTACCCTTGTCATTTCTTGTTATTAGATGGGGGGAAATGGGAAAAATTGAGTTCTTTTGTGAACGACATAATTCCAATGCTTTGAAGAATTAATAAAATCTTCCCAGGAATATGGCTTCGAGCAGTATCCTGCAAGAGAAACAGAATGTGAGTCGGCTACGTGATTTCAAATCTTCTAGCCAGAATTAATTTAAAAATTAAATTAATTTAAAAATTAAAAGGAAATAGATGAAATTAATTCTGATAATATGCCAGATTTAAGCCAATAAATCTAAAATGTTATTAGGTCAGCGTGCAGTCAGCATGAACATCATTCATGCCCCGTTTTACCTCCTCTGTTTGTGTTTCACACTGGCATTTGCCCAGCCCACATCTCAAGAGCCCAGCAGGCAGCTGTGGCCCCAGCACTGTCCTGAGAAACAGGGGTGCTGATTAAATAAACACAGAGGCGACGACAGCAAAATCCCTGCACATTTACTCCTTTAGGTAAAACAATGTTTACAGTTGTACTTTGTACAGTGAGTTTACTATCTTACTGCTTTTAAATATCCCTGCTTTACTAAAGTTTGAATGATGTCATTACTGAAATATGCATCTTTTGAAAGGATAAGAAAACTAAATACACAAGGGATAAATTTAACCAGTGAAAATGATTCTCTGTTTTGAAACATCTACATCCAACCAAAGGTTCTGAGAAACAGCTTTACATTCTCCATGCAGAGAGATAAATTCTTTCTCACTATTTCTACTGCATATGGAAATTGAAAACCTTAAAGCAGAACAATGAAGGTTTATTCACAGCACTTTTTTAATGAGACAAACCTCTGAAACCTTTATGTATTGTTTCTATGTAATATGACTATATTACTAAAAATACTGTTTTATAAATCTGCATTTCCTTTAAACTCCATGTAGGTTTTCAGCATTACCTGTGCGCTCTGCCCAGGAACCTCTTCCGTGCTGGTTAGCCTGGCAGCTTCACCACGCGGATTACTTGCACACCCAGAGGAAGCCTTTCTGTCAGTCTAGACACTGTGACCACCACCTATGTGCCGCGTGCTGTCCCTGGCCCTGTGGAGACGAAGAGCAGGTTGTGCATAAAGAAATGTGTGCCCCTCGACTTGGAGAAGGACAGGCAGAAGTTTCTTTTCATGGCCAGCCAGAGCATGGCAGAGGCACATGGTCCTTGCCAGGGAGTTTCAGAGAAGGGAGCTTATCTTCATGGAAGAAGCCTTTTTGGTGGAAATGTGATTGAATTATGGGCAGGACATGGCAACTGCAAGGGGAAAAGATCATCCTAAAAAGATGAATAGGGGAAACTCAGATGAAGATAAGAGAGTGATTGACTTGTCATTCTAAGACCAGAAGTACAAAACAGTGGTAACTTACTAAGTAGCAACTAACGGTGAAGCCCATTCAACAATCCACGCAGTAACACAGCCACGAGACTGGTTCCAAGATGCAAAATCAAAATATATGACCAAAATATTTAAGTTTAAAATTATTACAGTAAAAGCCGCATTGCCATGAATGCCCCACAAAACCCCCCCTCTCATTTTGAACACACTCATCCCATTTTCTCCCCACTTTCTGAAACAGCTCTGGAAGTCCTCTTTCCCGAGGGTCACTACAAAAACATGGTAAATACGGCTGCAATGTGACAGTGTGTCTTTTACTGTGATAATTTTAAATTTAAGACAAATATTTTATACCCTTTTGGCACTGTTTTATCTCCAACTTCTCTGCTGTGTTCAAGGCAAACACAGAAAGAGTGCAGTCATGTAGGGTTTTGGACACTGGAACAAATTTATGTCTCTTTTTATGCAGACAGAAGCGGCTCTGTGGTGGGCTGTTCAGTCTGACCCTTGTCTCATCCCTGGGACGTCTGATGTGAGAAGAGAGCAGAGCAGGACATTCCTGTGACTCTTTGTCCTCATCTGTAAAATGAGGATGGTCCTATGTACTACCTAATTCATAGGTTTGGTGAAAAAGACTTTATTAGAGTGGTTTCAATTTCATAGAAAAATGGACCAGGATGAGCAGAATTCTCATGCACCCTTTGTCCCCTGCATCTTCTGCTGTCAAACCCTGCCCCAGAGTGGCCCGTTCTTGACAGAGGACGGAACTACACTCATCCAGCTTCACCCCTAGAGGCCTGTTTGGGTGCTGCATGCTCTGCGGGTTTTACAAATGTATCTAGGTTTTTTGTAAGATGAAAAGAAATAAAATAGGCAAAGAGCTTAAAAGAATATATGGCATAGATTTAAATTTAAAATATTTATCTATGATGATGATATTATTGTAATATTATTATTTTTTGAGACAGGGTCTCACCATGTAGTTCTGGTTGGCCTTGAACCCACTATATAGCCCAGGCTGGTCTCAAACCCAGAGCGATCCTCCTGCCTCAGCTTCCTGAGTGCTGGGATTACAGGCACGCACCACCATGCTTAGCTGACGATGATATTATTAATTGTAACAATTGATTTTAAAACATCTCTTGAAGCACGTATTTTCCTTTATATTATACTGGCATATCTGTAACGTGTTACATATGATAAACATGTCACCTATCTGTATGTGGTAATAAATTTATAACGACATATCATACTGATCTTACAGTACTACATGTCTTCGGAAATAATACCCAGAATCTCTGAGCTCAGCCAAAGACAGAAGACATTTTTGCACAGTGTCTCGGTGACTGGCGATTTGCGAATGCACGCTGGGAAAGCGCACACACAGAGGCGGACTTTGAAACCAAAGGTTCCAACATGGCTTCTCTTGTGTGTGGACAGCTTGTACATTCAGGTCGCCAATATGTGTGCCCGTTTAGTTGCACAAGTGTCTGCCTGTGGGAAAATGACACACGACTGTGGTAACCCAGGCCTGGAAGAGGTCTCCGGAGATAGGGTTGGTTTCCGGGGAGACAGATCAGTAACTGTCGGAACTGAACTGGGCTCCAGTAGTGGCATCTTGCACTCGTCAGCTTACGAGTGTTGTGTTGTGGCCCTCACCGGAACACAAGCCGAGAAGAACATTGGCTCAGAGGATAAAAATAAAGCTTAGGAGTTGGATTATGTTTCTCTCACCCACTGCTGCCGCCCCCAGACCCACACAGACCCCTGCCTCACCTCCAGGCTCTGGTCCTGGGTTCTTTGATTAGATGCCGATGTTCAGGGTCCTGTGCCTCATGGTCAGTGACTACTCTCAGAGTTCTAGAACTGAGTCTACTGTGTCCTTTCTGATTGTTTTTCTGTATCAAGTATTTCTCAGAATACACTAGATTTTCTAATGGAAGCTCTTACGTGCTTTTCCTATGTGATACCAGGGAAGATCAGGATTCTTGGACTTACTCATGCATGTCAGACCTGATGCAAGGCCCATGGCTGCACCAGGAGTGGAGAGCAGCTACCCTGCAGTTCCCCGGAGCAAGGACACAGAGGACAGAAGTTGGCTCCCTGTGGTGCCTCCTGGTCACCTGAGAGCTTTCTGGTTGACCTTACTTGCTGGCCATAGTCTGTTAGTAAATGTGAATCAACAAAAGAGTATTGACTATCAGTTGTACAGTGTATTTTAAACATCTGCTATCACTGTTCCTCTGTAACCCTAAGCAGCCTCTGACTGTGGCGTTCAGCACAATCTCTCTGTTGGGAATGGCAGGACTCTCCCACCTTGCCAGTGCTCAGGTGTTACTTCTGCTTGTAAATGTCTCTCCTTAGCGTCAGGCAGTTGTTACCAGTTTATTAGTCATTGTCTCTGCAGAAATCTGACACACAGAGGCTGTGTGTGGTTGTGGTAAGTGTGCGGGCAATGTGAAGACACAATTCAGGCTGTGGTGGATTGAGACAGTCACCGCACAAGCCTTCCTCTGCTCGTATTTAGGGTGTACTGTCTTTACTGATGCACATTCTGGCTTCAGATGTTTTTTTACAACCCTTTGACCTCTGCCCCTAGTGTGGTGGTAGAAGGGAGGGGCCAGAGTAGAAGAAGGAAGGCGTGGGGAATTTTGTCCCCGGTCCTTCCAGAAGGGAATCCCAGGGAAGAGCAGGTTTGGAAAGGCCAGAAGTAGGAAAGGACGCTGAGGTAAGCAGAGTCGATTGCCTGAGACTTTAAAAGGGGGAGATCATTTTAAATCCAATAAATAATTTTTAAAATCCTGATAGCTTAGTGGGCAAGAAAGTGGGGAGGCCAGCAGCATGGTTTGGGTCTCCAAAGGGGCTTCTCTAAGGGACTCGGAGTTTTAGGGTCACGCATGAGAAGAAAGAAGGGTCAGTGCGCCCGCCGGACGAGTCCTAGGGACACAGCCACCTCTCCAAGCATCCCAGGGCAGAGAGGTGGGGCCCCCGCCCTGCTAGGCCATGACCCCAGCCTTGCGCTTACTCCACTCTTGCTGGGCACTGGGCTTTGTGCTCCCTGAGTTCAGAGGGTCAGCTCAGGCCCAGGAGAGTCCTGCCTGTTGTCCCAGGTGCAAATGGATGAGCCATCTGCGAGAGGAGACGAGATCGCTGCAGGCTGGCAGCCAGCGCTCTAGGGACCAGAACCGCGCTGGCAAGTGGACTTGCTGGTGCCATGGAAACGGGATGCAGAAGATGGGGCTGCAGCACAAGCTGCTCCTCCCCTTTCTCCATTGGCAAGAGGAATTTTCATTGAGATGCAGGAACAGCAGGCTGTGCATCCATGGAGCTCAGAGAGATGGTCACTGGGGAGCTCTCCCTGAGAGCGCAGCTCCTGGCCAGGGACTGAGGTGCTAGGTCCAAATGCATTTCAGCCAGGTTTGCGGGACTTAGGGTGTGATTGAAGACTGATTCCATTCAACCCCGCTATGCCCACTCTGGGTGTCTTCCTGAAAGAGTTAAAAACATCATATTCCAGTGAGCTATGCACACCCATGTTCACAGCATCAAATTCTGCTAAATAGCCTCTATGTCCATCCACAGGTGGAGACTACACAATAGAGTACTACTGTGCCGTAAAGAAGGATAAACTTGAGTCATCTGTAGGAAAATGGAGGCACCTTGAGACTACAGTGTCAAGTGAAGTAAATCAGGCACACAGCTCAACTATCACATGGATTGTCTTATATGAGAAACCCAGAGTATAAAGACGAAAATAAAAGATAGACTACAGGAAAGGGAGAGATGGAACTTTTGCAAATAGGAAGGGGGATGAGATATGGAGGGAGGAGGTGGGAGGGAAGGGGAAGAAGATGCAAAAAGAATTACGATGCATCCTGTCCATGCACCCATTCCCACAATGAGTGGAATCATTATGTACTGCGTCTGTGTGCTAATAAACATGTTTTTAAAGGATGAGAAAAGAGAATCACATGAAAGAAAGGGCAGAGCCATGGAGTAGGTGAAGCCGGAGTGGGCAGCCTTGGTGGCACTGCCAGTGAGCTAGCAGACTTGCAGAGTGAGTGGCTGGGCTGTGGACTTCCGTCTGCTCTGCACAGGAGGAAGGGCCCAGCACGCAGCAGTCTGCTGCGGCCACTCTGCTGATCTGCTGGCCAACACCTGGTCTACACCGGGGCTGGGAGTGTGCCCCGGGCAGGGGGTGATGGGCTCCACCTGCTGTGGACACAGCCAGTTTCGGCATATGCATGGAGACACAAGACGGACGTGAGCTGACTGAGTAAAACCAGATGATATGTGAAGTACTGAATAACTGCTTTTTTGAAAACGTGCTGATTAATGCACTGATATCAACCTCCAAGGAAGTGATTAGCAGCAACTGAAAGGTCCTGATGCGATTACATCCAATGCACTTGCCCTGCACTCAATTGAAGGCATGGAAAACATCCCCTCAAATTAGTGAGGGATCCCCAGGCAGGGGCAGTATCTCTACCACAGTGAATCATTATCAAAGTCACATAATCCAGACACAGCTAGAGGAAGCTGTAAAGACAATGTCAGAGACGCTGTCCTTAGAAATCCTCTGAGACAAGGGTGATGGCCCACCAGTTTTGCTGTTGAATTGGATTTGCTGATTTTAAATTGGATTTCCTCCCTTTCCTTTAAGAAATAACTCCATGATGATGGAGCTTAATTGTAAACTTGACTGGAGCAGGAGCCACCTAGAGGATCAGTAGAGCACACACTGGGTGTCCCTGGGTGGTAGTGCAGACGTGATGTTGTGGTTTCTCTCTGGTCCCTGCCCCTTCCTCTCTGGCACTGCTGCCCTAGTCTGCTTCCCCACCGCCATGAACTGAGCAGCTTTGCTCCACCACACCCTTCTGCCATGGTTTTCTTGTCTTGGAGCCAGGTGACCATGGACTGAATCCCCTGAAACCATGAGCCATTGAAACCCCTCCTCCTCTAAATTGTGGGTGGCATATACTGTGTCCTAGGAAAGGGAAATCTAATGAGTACAGACTCCAAAATGAGAAGCAAAACAAAAACAAGTGAACCTCATTTTGGGTGAAACCAATAAGAAATGACACCAGTCAGTGTGGAAGCCACACAGGGTGGACACTGTGGTTCCTGGGCCTGGGAAAGGATAACGAGTCCACTGCTTCAAATGACAGCTGTGAGGCTCAGAACTTACCTGGTGCTCACAAGAGGGGAATGGGATACTCAGATGGGTCCCAGGAGCACCCAGGGCGCATCTGCCTCTGAGAAGTCAGGAGCAGAGCAGTACAGGTCTGTCATCATCAGGCTTTGGTGATCGTGCCAGGGAGCATGGCTGGGATGGGAGGGTTCTGCATGGAGTCGGGCCAAGTGCTCATCCTTCTTGGCTAGGAAGAAGTGCTGGAAAGAACCACTTCTCCACTGCGCTTCCCTGTACAACACAGAATGATGTGGACAGCGTTCATCCCTTCCGTGTGAGGGGGCAGTTCCAAGGTCAGCGCTCCTTTTAGTCTTCGGAGGCCGAAGCTGGGTGTCCAAGAGCTGTGCTCCTACTGGAGGCACCAGCGGAGATACAAGGCCCTTCTCCAGCTTCTGAGGGTTCCTGTGCTTTTAGCTCATGGTGTCTTTTTCC
Source organism: Heterocephalus glaber (assembly GCF_000247695.1). The sequence continues at coordinate 2,872,338 of NW_004624793.1, forward strand.
ATCTCCAGTCCTGGAATCCCTCTAACCTCTGTTTCCATGTTCACCCCTCTTCTCTGACTCTCATATGCCTACCTTTTTCTTATAAGGCTCTGGGCCCACATTGTGACCATCAACAATAGTTGGCCAACCTGATCAGAATGACAGAAGCCTAGCAGATTAGTAGCACACTTCTAGATGTGTCTGGGTGAGTCATGGAGGTGAGACCTTGCATGTCTGCTTCCAACCACCAGACCTCGGACTGATTCCCTGAGCCAAATTAACCCTCTCCTCCTTTCAGTTGTGGGTATTGGGTTTTGTATCCCTGCAACAGGACAACTGATGAGTATGTACAAGAATAATTCACAATCATCGTCCCATGTCCCAAGCCCCATAACTTCTATCTGCACAGTCCCCTCTGCCACTGTAAGCTGGCTTTCCTCACAGTCTTCAGGGAACAGAATAGGGGCATGTTTGGGGTGGGGCAAAGAGATACAATAAAAGAAAAGCTAACCTTACTTTCGCAGGCAATAGTGGGAAATGCTTGTATCGGTTATTTATTGTATTTGCTTGTATTTGTTATTTGTTGCTGGCTAACAGATTCCCCCCAGATCTGTGGCTTAAAGTACGAACAGAAATGTACAGTGCTACCCTCGTTATTCCTGCAGGTGAAGAATTCAGGACCACCTTGACTGGGCATCTCTGGCTCAGGCACCTCACCAGTGACTGGCCATGCCCCCAGACGTCCCTGCTGCCTGGCCTGGAGATGGGTCCAGGGTGGCCCCGTTCTGTGGCTGTGGAGGTGGGGTTGACCTTGGCACAGCTGCTGGAGAATGAGGAGCAGACTCCCTACCTGACAACAGGCTTCCTGCAGAATGAGAAACCCCACAGACAAGGCCCAGGCCGGAGACTTGAGCCTCATGGGATCTGCACACTATCAGCAGGAGCTCACAGGACCACACATTGCAGGAGTCACTGTTATGCAGTATCTGGAAGGTGTGAACCTGCAGAAACAGAAGGTGGATTCACAGAGGCTTAGGTCAAGGAGGGAGTGGCAGGGTTGGAGGGTGACAGCTAAAAGGTAGGGTTCTTGGGAGACCATGAAAATTTTCTAACCCTGGCTGTGGTGATGGTTGTACAACTTTGTCATGTATAATGACAAAACCATGAACATGCACTTTACGTTGTGTTGTATGTGTTGTGGTTTACATGTAAAATATCTCCCAAAAGCTCTCGTATTCAGAGCTGGGCTTTTGGAAGGTGATTGGATCACATTGGCACTGTACCCACTACCCATGGTTGAGTTCACAGCTGAACGTGCTGTAGGAGGTGGGGCCTGGTTGGAGGTGGTCACAGGGTGTGGCCTGGAAGGCTGTGTTCCTGTCCCTGGGTCCTCTTTTCTCTCTCTGCTTCCTGGTTTCCATGAGGTGAGCAGCCCTCCCCTCCAGGCTCTTCTGCCATGCGTTTCTGCCTTGCAGCTGGCTGACCATGGACTGAAGCCCCTGGAATGTGAGCCAAACCCAATCCTTCAAGTCCTGGGTATCAGGTGTTTCGTCCCAGTGACCTGAAGTGAGTGACACAGTGTGTGTAGATGACCTCTCTTTCTCAATAAAACTGCTGCCATAAATTTCATATTTACATGTATATGTGACAGAATATATAGTTAAAAGATAAGCTATAGATCAAACAAGTAAATTCAAATTAACAGAAAAAAACATGCACACAAAGTAGAATATATACAGTGAACTATTATATAATAAAAATGTATGATAGTAAAAAATCATTACATAAAATGCTACAGCAGAAGCAGAGCTCTCTATGTAAATTACTAAACACATATGACCTAACCTCAATTATTTAAAAAAAGGTCATTAATCAACTTCATTGGGAGAATTATTTCACAATACATGTGTATACAGAAATTCACATTATAATTGTAAATATGTGTAATGCTTACTTGTCAGTGATACATCAATAAATTTGGGGAAAATCTCTAAAAAAGAAAAATGTATAAAATAGAATATAGACATGTAAAAGAGATAAACTAAAAAATAATGTGATTCAGAGATATTTAAATTAAAAGAATGGAAAAAGAAGACCATGAAACTCTTAAGAATGTAAAAAGTCAAAATCATAATATCAGAAAAAATCAAACTCTAGATTTAAAAAAAGACCAAGACAGTCATTTTAGTATGCTGGTTGTTACCATCCATGGTGACAGTTAAATACAAGAAATTTTACACACAGAATAATATCGACAATGTGAAGCAAAAACCATTATAAACAGAAACAAACAATCAGAATTATAATTGGAAAACAATTTTAGAGCATTTCACTCCATACAGATCTGGGAGATTAAATAAGTAGGAATACAGAATACTTGGAGATTAAAAACCAAATTCATTTTATTAAGTTAGATCTAATTAACAAGTAGGAAACACATTAAAGCCATAATGAGATTCGGCTTTTGTCAAAGTTCAACACATTTTGTAACACACTGAGCTATCAAGGATCCTCAGCCAGCTGTTCTTGTGCTTTTCTGGGGAAATGTAAATGTGCGTAACTTTTAAGGAGAGCACTCTGGTTATTTACCAAAATTGAAAGTGTGCATACTCATCTAAAAACAACTTCTATATCGTTTTCACATCACCTGGACAGTATGTAAATACCTTAGTATTACAAATTTCTAGAAGTGGAATTATTGATGACAGAGTAATACAAATATGAAATGTGTGTTCATTAATTCACACTCAAATAAATGAGTAAATAAATAGAGGAGAACAGACTTTTTGTGCAGAAGAATTCCTAACATTAAGCAGGTGCCTTGCCTCCAGGAAGGGGAGGGCGTCCAGCCCAGGCCTTGCGTGTGATGGGGGCGGGATCCCTCTTCCTCTCGTCCCAGGAGAGAAGGAGAAGCCCCGCACGGCCCTGTCCAGGGCGCTGGCCCGCGTGGGCAAGGGCCCCGTCCGCAGTCATGAGCCGAATCGGTAGTCTGCCCCGGGACGTGGTGATATTCTTCCGGGTCACCCAGAGTCCCGGTCTGGACCTGAGAAGGCCTCAGAGCCGCTCCCCAGGGAAGCAGTCTGCGAAGGCAGTCCCCAAGCAGTGCGCCCCAAACCTCCAGAGGCACCCACAGCAGGACGGTCTGAGAACCTGCCCAGCCCGGAGGGCCCTAGGGAGTCGGGACGGCTGGTGGGACGTGGGACCCAGGAGGGGTCCTGGGCGAAGACTCCAGGGACCGTGAGCTTAGCTAGCGACAGAGACTCAGGCTGGGGGACCGACTGACAGGTGCACAGGGAAAGCCTGTGAGCCGCCCCGGGACTCCCGCCACCCTGCGTAATTTTCCTGCATTTCCAACACTGTTCTAAAAACAACCTTTACTCAAATGAAGAGGATGGGAAAAATGAGTATCACAACATACAAAAGCCCTTGGACAGAGTGAAAAAATGTTCAAAAGAACATTTTTAAGAGATTACATATAAGGGAAGGATGGTCTAAAGTTTCAATGTAAACTTCCACCACAAGAAGACAAAAGATAGGCTGAAATCAAAATAGTAGAATTAAAGAATAAGATAAATTGGAAATTAATGAAATACAGAATGAGCAAACAAGAGAGAGGGAGAGAGAGAGGTACGGAGGGATGAAGGGAGGGAGAGCTTTCTACCTTCTATCATAGTTTGTCCATTGCTTCTTAATTTTAAGGCATTTTTAGATACTAGGGATATCAGCTCTTTAAAGTATTTGTTAGCAATATTTCTCTCCCACTTTTGGTTGCCTTTGGCTTTTCCAATATGATGAGATAAAACATTTGGGGTGTTTTAAGATATTTTTTATGGGGTCACATTTATCAAGCTTTTCTTTTAGTGCTTCTGATTTTTAAATCATAGTTAAAAGCCTTTTCTTTAGAGAAGATTTAAATGGAATTTGCCTGTTTCTTCTAGTACTTTTATGATTTCTTTTAATACATTTATTTCCCTAATAAATTTGGAGAATATTCTTAGATATAAGAGACATAAATATAATTTTATAAGTTTTTCCAAATACCTATGAATTTGTCCAACCTAATTCACCAAAAAGTTCATTGGTGATTTGAAATGCCATATTTGTAATATAGTAAATTTCCAAATGCACTTGGGTTTTATTCTGAACACTTTATATAGTTTTTTCTCCACTCTGTTTTTTTTGTGTGCCAATACTGCACTGTTTTGATCCTAGAAGGTATGCTGTATGTTTTAATATCTGATAGGGTGAGATTTTTCTTCTTAGTATTTATTTTTTTGGCATTTTTCCCATTTATATTTGCACATTAATTTTTACATACAAATTTCCTCAACAAGTTGTCCAGCGCTATGAACTGGCTCATTATATTTTTACTGGGATTGCACTGATTTTGTACATCAACCTAGGGAGAACATACATCTTTATCATAATGAAACTTCCTGTCTAAAAACAGGACTGACTTTCCACCTATTTGGACAACAGCTTTTCTGCAACTTCCAGGCTTATTTTCAAATCTTCCTCATGTCAGTTTTGCACATTTCCTCTTGCATTTATTTTTAAGTATTATTTTAATTACTACTGCAAATGGAATTTTCTCTAACTGCTTACTGCTTGAATGTTAATTTTGTATCTTCTTGCTTCAGTGAATTCCTTTTTTTCTTTTTGACATACTGAGGATTGAACCCAGGGTCTTTACACTGAGACACATCCCCAGCCTTTCTTTCATTTGATACCAGGTCTTGCTAAGACAATAAGTTGCCTAGGCTGGATTCGAATTTGTAACCCTCCTGCCTCAGCCTTCCAGAGTGTTAGGATTTAAGGTATACATCACCACATCTGGTTAAATTATTTTATTGAATTAACTTTGTCGCATATTCTCAGGGCATTTACAAGTGTGCTATCACCTCATCCATAAATAGAGAAAATTTTACTCCTTTTTGCCTATTTTAATTCCTGTGGTCAATTTTTCTTGTGTCATTTCATTATTGGGTATCTCTGCCACACTGGACCAGCCAGGGTGAGGGTGGGAATTATGGTCTTGGTCCTAATCCTAGTGACAATGTCTTCAGTACTTCCAGTATTTTCCCATTAAGTAAAGTGGTGGTTTTAGAATTGGATCTACATCTAGATCTACCCATCTGCCTATCTATGTGTGTGGCAGGTTTATCCTTAAAATTACAATTTTTAAAATATTTATTTTAAATCATGAGTGGATATTGTATTTCATTAAAAGCTTTTTTCAGTATCTGTGGAGACTGTGGACAAAAAATGAGTTAAAATTAATTTTTGGGCTAAAAAATTCAAATCTTTCAGTTGAGAAAGAATCCCTAAAAAGCAGGGGGAAATAGAACAGACGTTATTTCTTCACATAAGAAATCGTTTTAGGAGGGGGTTAGAGCTCAGTGTCAGAGTGCTTGCCTGGCATGCACGAGGCCCTGGGTTCCAGCCCAAGACCACAAAGAAGAGAAGCAATGTTTTTCGAACGTGATCTTCCAGAGTGGAAGTTCACTGGGAAGCAATGAACCTGGCGCCCCCCACTCCCCTCTGTGTTTTGCAGAGCAGCAAGTGCAGTGCTACAAAGTTAGCACAAACCTGCTTAGGGCCAGGTCAGGATGGAAGCTGGGTCCCTTGCTCTCAGGCTGGCTACTGCTCAAAGCCATTTCCGGCCTTTGATGGTGAGACCCGCTCAGCAGAGCCCCACACAGCAAGCCCAGCCCAGGGTCATGAGGAAACGCCCTTCCGACATCTTCACAGTCAACCCAGGGGCATGTGCAGCCTCTCAGCGTGGACCCATGGAGCCCGAGTAAGTCCTCAAATAGAAAGGGCTTTTGGTGAAGAGTGCTGACATTTGGACGACATATTGCACACGAGTTTCTTTTATTTCTCCTGAATGGTCAAGGTTGATGGAAGTAGAATACACGACAGAAAAACATTTTGGTTTGTTTCTTCATTTGTCTTCTTTCCAATGGTACAGCAATCAAAAAAATGTCATGGTCAACAGTGTGGTTTTTTGTGTACTGAGCTCCAAGGAAAGAGTCACTGCAGTGGAATCGAGAGAGAGGGGAGGGGAGAGGAGAGGGAGCCAGTGTCCAGGAAGGGGCCCCTGCACGCACCGCAGTCTGGGCTTCCAGCCCCAAGCAGGCCCCGTCAAGGCTGCCTTTAACAGGGTGTGCTGAGCCCACCCAGAACAACTTGCGTTTGTCTGTGAGGATTGATTGCAGTGGCCTTCACACTCCAAATAGACGCAGATTTTCACTCTCAAAACCAAAAGCCACTTTCCTCATCATCTGGTAATTTCTGCAGCTTTGCTGCTTGCCTTACAAGGGAGAAATCAGTAAAAGATGTCAGGTATGCAGGGACGAACAATCTAGGAAGAAAGCAAAGCCACCTCAAATGTGACAGTTCCTTCTGCCTGCGTCATCAATTTTTATGCACATACAAACACAAGATTTGACCTAGACCTTCGTCTATTCTCAAGAGCTTCAGGATTTTAATAATGATTATAAACAAGCACACCCAAGGCCATATTTCACAGGAGTATAAAGGGAACATATTTATTTAGCTATAGCACAGAAAGTGCTATTTCATACTGTGAGCTTTGCTGGTTTTCACTGCATCGGTGTTAAAAATTGTTGCTCATTCCCGCATTCCCAGAGCTTTCCCACCCAGCACTTCATCTCCACCATGCCAAAGCACCTGGCACTGGACCTACAAGGTCCCAGGTTCTGCCTGAGGCTGGCACCTTGGCCTCCAGGGCCACCTGCAGAAGTGGCCCAATGCATCTTTGAGTCCCTTTGGGTGGTCAATTTATTCTGAACCTTTAGGCTTCAATGCATTTTCTCAGAAAAATTAAGCCATGTAGTCACATGAATAAAGCATATTCACTTAGGATAGGCAGGGACGTTTCCTCCCACTCCTGTGCATATTTAGTTCCCATTCATGGAAATGAGAGTGAATTGAGTGGCCAAATTGGCATAAGAACAAATTGGTGGGGCGCTACCTGTAGGGCACATTTTATTCATTGGAAGTACTTTAAAAACAACAACAAAAAATTCCCACACACAAATCAGAAAAAGAATTAAAATTCCTTTGCAAAGACAGGGGGAAAATCTTGTTTTGACTCAGGGCAGGATTGGTTGGCAGGATGCCAAACTGTAGTCCCCATGTCTTCCTGGATGTTGCTCAGGCTGGAGCAGAGACGTTTACACCATGAGCCTTGCCAGCTCTTCATTTCTCTGCACTTTCACTTGCCTGGGCTCACCAGCTTATCGCAGGTGCTTCTGAGAGGGGAGAGGGGTCCCCAGCCTGGCCCCAAGCATCCCATCAAGACAGAGAGGAGCAGAGCCTAAACCTGAAACTCAGTAGAGGATTATTTAGTCTCATGATTCCAGTGGGTTCAGTCCATGGACAACTGACTCCAAGGCAGAAACAGCATGGTGGAAGGGTCTAGGGAGCAAAGCTGTTCACCCCAGGGAGCAGAGGGAGAAAGGAAGAGCTAGGGACAGGAGCACACCCTTCCAGGTCACACCCCTCCAATCAGGCCCCACCTCCTACAGCTCAGTCAGCCATGAACCATCGATGGATGATTCCACTGACGAGCACAGTGCGCCACAGTCTAGTCACCTTCCACACACAGGAGACTTTAGGGGACATTTACATATATCCCACGACAGCTTCTATGATCAGATGAATCCTTCGTGGCCTTTAGTGGACCCCAAAGGCTTTTCCCAAGAGACCTAAGATTTTTGTTTCCACCAAAGAGGGCACCTCCATCTGTCCTGTGGTCTTTCCCTATTCTGGCTCCCGGTGATGCTGGTGACCGGAAGTTGTGAGTGGTAACAATGTTTTTCAGTACTGCAGATTGAACCCAGAGCCTTTGCACTGAGCCATATCCCCGGCCCTATTTTTTTAAAATTTCATTTTGAGAGAGATTCTTGTTAAGTTGTTGAGTTTCCCAGGCTGCACACCCTTTTACCATCCTCCTGCCTCGGCCTCCATACAGATAACCCAGAGCCTGTCTTCCACCTGCTCCTGACATGGCACATTGCCTCATCCTCCAGCGTACTTTCTTGTCATGAACTCGTAGTTGAATGAAAACAAGTGAGTAATTTCCTGTCGCTCCGTGAGCATGTGACCTGCACTGCTCAGAATGCGCTGTGACACCTGAGCCTGTGACACCCTGAGCAGATGGCACGCAGCTGGCAGCCAGGTGTGGCTCTGGACTTGCGTCATTCGGGCCCCGATAGGATCACACACAGTGCGCATGCTCCAGGGAGGGCGGGGGGAAGGGCTGGCGGGTGCCAGCTGTCCCCCTGGTCTACCCAGGTTGGCGAGGCCCTCTGTGACCTTCATGTCAACTGTATGAAAGGCTGGCTGTCACAGGACCCTGCCGGGGTGGAGACAGAGCGAATATTAGAGCCTTCAGCAGCAGGAAACTGAGAGCCTCCCTCTGCCCCCTCCATTAAAGATGTAAATGTATGCAAATGCTCCCTCTCATGCCACCCTAGGGTGCTGCTGGGATTGTGCTGCCCTAGGCAAGATGGAGAATGAAGCCACAAGCCACTCTCACAGCTTGCAGACCCGTCATGGGGTCCCTCAAACATTTCGCTGTCCTAGGCGACCACCTGCTCTTCTGCCTGTGAAACCTCCCTGGCGTGGAGTTCATCTCTGTTGGGAAAGGGAAATCGTAGGGCAAGTAAACAACCCTAAGGCCAGGCGGAAAGCAGTTCCAAGCCCCGCCTCCAGGGTAGACCTCCTTTCCCTTCTGCTCCAGCACAGCCTCTCAGCACTACCCATTTCTGTGGGGCTCCAGGTGTCAGGTGGCCGGGTGACCAGGTGACCAGTTAGGAGGGAGGAAGGAGGCTGACAGGGATTTTTACTAGAAACAGATGTTCGCTCTTTTCATCTCCTTCCTGGGTTCTTCTTCAGTTTTCTCATGATTGTGTGTAGCAAAGATGTGTTTGAACATTAGCTGGTTTGGCACTATACAAAAAAATCCTTTTAAAGAGGAGGAAAATAGAGGGATCAAAGGGGTTGCTGTGGGAACGGTCTCGTGGTGCTGTGGGTTCCATCGCGATGTCTCCCGCAGCCTTGTGCACTCACAGTGGGGTTCTGGGGAGGTGACTGGGTGAGGGGTGATGCTCACCCCTGGGTTGGCCCACCAATGAGTTTAGGGCAGAGTGTGATGTTGGGAGGCGGGGCCTGGCGGGAAGAGGCGGTCGTGGGCGTGGCCTGGAAGGTTCTTCTCCTCCCGGCCCCTCCCTTCTCTCTGCTTCCTGTCCTCCATGCCCTGAGCAGCTCTGCTCCGCCAGGCCCCTCTGCCCGGCCGCTCTGCCTTGGATCCGCCCACCTGGGACTGAAACCTCTACAGACTGAGCCAACATAAGCCTCCCTCTTTCAAGTTGCTGGTGTTGAATATTGTTTCAGTGACAAGGAGAGGGTCAGGGACCCTCAGTGTTAACACGGATGCTCTGTGTCCAGATGCAGGCGGCCCGTATGAAGCCTGCTCCTTCCACTTACGGGCACCTGTACACCATCTGTGTGAGCGTCACCAAGCCCTAGCTGGGCAACCCTGACCCCTGACACACACACACACCCCCATGGATGAGGCCCGAGAGGCCGGGCTTGAGTCTGCCCCTGACAGAGTCATCTCTGCTCACGGAGCCAGCAGGAGGCTGAGCGGGACTCTCACCCAGCCTCCCCGTGTTTGCAGCCACCTGCTCTCTCTGCTCCCCCCACACCAAGGCGGGCAGGAGACTTAACTGAGTGGAACCAGGATGAGCTGGGGGTGGGAACCTACCCTGAGTTCTAGCACTCTGGGAGATGGAGACAAGAGGATCATAAGTTCGAGCCCAGCTTGGGCAACTTAGTAACATAGCCAGACCCTGTCTCAAAATAAAAAACAAGTTTCTGGAGGCCTGTGATGCAGCTCCATAGAAATCTGACACACTGAGGGCCAAGGGTCAGGGGCCAGAGCTGGACAAAGGAGACCCCCAGCTTCATATATGGGCTGCCTGTGACCATGGAGGTCTTCCCCAGTGGCTGCATCAGCAAGGCCTGGTCCCTCTCAGCCCACCCTGGTTCCTGCTCCAGCACCTCTCTGGCCTATTCCAAGCCCTGTCCTCTGAAGCCTGACTGAGGACCCCTGTGATGAGCTGCTGTATCTAGGGGCCTCTGCATCTCTGCAAACACAACACCCAGAGCTCCATGCCTGGGAGAAGCTCAAGGCTGTATTCTGCTCTGCAACTTGGAGTCGTGTTCCCAGCCTGAACATCTGGGGTTGAAGTGACATTTCCCGGTCCTCTGGCCTCTTGTGCCACCTCCGTTTGGCCAGCATTGCTATGGTAACCTCCAGCCCATTCTGATCCACCGATGATTACCAAGCACTTGACAATGGACACAATATCAGGTTGCAAGGACAGCACTGCTGGAAGGCGTCCTGTGTGCTGAGTGCCCAGTTTCCCAGCACAGAGGTGGCTTCTGACACTCGGGAAGGGGTGGGGCTGGAGCTCAACACCACAGGGACTCAGGTTTGCAAATATTGATCAGAAACATCAAACAGCGTGCTCGCCCGGGGCTTTTGTCTTCCCGAGGGGTTGAATCGATCCCACGTTCCTCGCGACTACTACACTACATGGTAAATGTGGGGAAGAAAAAGTGCAGCCTGTGGACTTATTTTCCTGTGTACAGATGGAAAGACAGGCATCGCAGGAGCAAACACCACCTTCATCCCCACCCAAGTGCAAGCACATGGCAGCCAGGGACACACAGAGCCAGGCAGCAGCACTGGCCCGATGTCCAGCGGACGTCCAGGAGGCGACAAGGGACTAAGTTGAATGCCCAGTGCTGAGCAGGGATCACGGCCACCACACGGAATTTTAATGACCACATCTGATACTTCAGCCAGAAGAATAGGAAGGATGTCTTTGAAAATCAAATGGATACAGAAAAATTAACAACAAAAAGTGAAGAACCTACCACTTGTGGCTGAAACATCCTGTTCAGAAATAACCCTATTGTGTTGCTTGAGAAGGCCAGGCATTCTCTGTCCTGGAAAGGCAGTATCGACACAGGGCTTTGATCCGTCAGATGCAAGCAGGAAATCGGGCTGATTTCATCTAATGTTCTAATCATGACCCATTTGTTGCTTCCATCATCCTTATGTCAAAGATGTCGCGTCTCCCAGGATGAGCAATTTTATGTCTATTAAACCATCTGGGATCACGGGGCTGCAGAGCCATTGCTAACGCACAGGGGAGGCAGGAGCAGAGACCTCCTGTGACTCATCCAGGTCAAAGCAGATTATGAATCTCGGAACTGCGCACGATGGATGACTCGCTCCTGTGCCTGCCCAGCATGCTCTGCTCCTCAGTGGGAGCACGCAGCTCACTGCCTGGCCAAGCTGACCGCCCCTCACAGCCTCCTGCCTGCCAGTAAATGACGGAGGTAGCATCAGTGACTTCAACCTCCACTCGCTTTGGAGTCACCTGGAGGATGATTTTAAAGCATGAGGCTGGGTTCCATTGCAGACCAGCTGAGCCAGCCTCCTGTGGGTGGGGTGACACAGCTGTTTTGTTACAGTTGCTCCAGATGTTTCCAGTTGCATGCAGCACTCAGGACTCCTGCCCTCCGTGACCTCTCCTGGTCTCCGCTCATCAGAAGAGGATGCACTCCCGTCCGTACCCGAGGCTCCTGGACAGCACCTTGGACCGACTGTATCTGCTGCCCTGCCCCACTGCTTGTGACTCCCTGGGCCTCGGTGGGGCTGGGGATCTGACAGTTCTTTAGTGGCACTCATCCTACTGTGGAGGGATCAGACTTTGAGAGTCACCTGCTAGGCTATGTTGACACAAAAACACACACTTAAAGCACAACACAAACTGATTTAACAGTTTCACAGTACACATGTCTGTGGTTGTCATTTCACAACCCAGCTAATTTCCATCACAGAAAACACAAATTGTATGATCACATTTGTAGAAGTGGTTAGGGTGGCAAAGCCCCAGTTGGGTGCAGGGGTAGTGAGGCCCCCCTGGGCATCAGTTGGGAGCCCGACTTCTGCTCTCAACTGACCTGATCAACTTCTCCAAATGTGAAGAGAGGTGTCACGTGACCATGAGCAGAGAAGCCTTTCACAAGGTGGGTGGCCTTAGATGCCAGAGGTCTGAGTGAGCTCCGGTGGATTAGCGGGGTCCAATGCCCCGCCCCGAGTCCCACATTCGCACTTTGATGTCTGCTGGAGACAAAGGGCACAGGGCGGTGCACACCCTCCTGGTTCCTCTCCCTGGCACCATCCTGTAAGGCACTTCCTGTATCCGCCCCAGTTGTCAGAAGAACTAGTTGGGAAGGAAGAGGGGAGGGGAAAAGTGTCACATGCTCTGTGGAGCAGGCCTACACGGACCAAAGTAGCAGAGCTGGCCTTTCAGAGCGCCTATGCCAGGCCCTGAGTGGAGAACGTGGCTCCGGACCTTGGATATTCACAGCACACCCAGGACATCCTACAGATGGGACGCTGAGCCCAGAGAGGACCAGAGCACCCCCCAGGAGACCAGCAGAGCGGGTATGGGACACAGCCCACCTGGAGTGACTCAAGCTGCTGCTTCTCTGTGGACCGGAGTGGGAATGCAGGAAGGAAGCCCCCTTGGGAAGGCCTGGCCCTGGCCCTGAGTGCTAAACCTGACTGCAGGAACGGGTGGCTGTCCATCATGCTGGGTTGGCGTGACGGGGCGGAGATGCCTGGCAGGTTAGAGGAGCCCCGTCTGGGTGTGCCTGTGGGACGACTGGCATGAGGACTGGCAGAGTGAGAGGGGAGGACTCGCCCAGGGTGACACCGACCATTGGGCTTCCAGGGAGAGGGAAGGACGGAGGGAGGAGGCTGGCGCATCCCTCTGCCCGCTCGAGCACGTGCGCCCTCAGCTGCTGTCCCTCGGCCTCTGGTTGCTTCATGTCCGTGGCAGACTCAGGCCAGTGACTCTTTGGGGAGCGTCTGCTCTGACCTCGGGCTGGTGCTGCGTCCTTGGCCCCCCTTGTTCTGCGGCTGCCAGCTCCTTGGGCTGAGGGCTGCTGGCTCCTCCCACCCTGGTGTGTAGACGCTGTGTGGACCCTCCTGCCTCAGACACTGTGAACAATCTCATAAATCTCCTCGCATCATCAGACATCTATTTTCGATGGCTTCTGTCCATCTAGAGAACCCAACCAACACAGGGTTGGTTCACTCTCTGTCTCCACTCCCAGGAAGTCTAAGTCAGGGATGGTGGTCGAGGGCCGTGACTGGAGGGGAGATGCACGATTAGCCCATTGCTTAGCAGGGTTACTGCAAACCACGGGCCCCAGGGCTCTGCCATACTGACCAGCTCCCGAAGGGGCAGACAGCTGGTCCCTGTGAGACACAGAGCCCGCCCCAGACCTGCCCTCCCATCTTCCACTCCCCCCCCGGAAGGGGAGCCTGAAGAGCTGCTAGTCAAGACACCTTCTTATGTTTTCTTTCACCAAGAGTGTTTCCCTTTACCATGTCCCCCACGAGCCCACAGAGAAACAGAGAATTTGAAATGAACTCTAAAATATGACTTTTCTAAGAATCTAGGCAAGCACAAAATATGGCCCTAGGCATGGGAATGGAATGTTCTTTCTAAAAGCTGGAGTAATTATAGTCTCTCCCAAAGTCATTCTCAAAAATAATGGCCCACATGACTGGTTGTGACCATCAGCAGAATATTATTTTCCACAAAGCCCTCTGTGTCGTTCAGTTCAGGTATCAGTAACGGCACTTTCAGGCTGTCCCCAGATGGAAGCGATGGTCCCCACAACTGCACCCCACTGAGGCAAGACGAGTGGCCTGGCTGAAGTGTAATTACCCTGACACACTCCTGATTCAAGTCCAATCTGCAGGGACCTGGCTATTTCATTTCCTTGGAGACAATCACAGGAGACAACACTTTCAGACTGGGGGAAATCCCACGGGGGTGAATGGCAACTGCACCCCTCTGATGGGTTGGCGACTTCCTGTCAGGCCTCTACCCTGTTGAGCCTAGGTCCTACAGAGAGGAGACGGGAGCCTAGCACCCTTCACCTGGCCCCCTGCAAAGTAGGTGTGGAGGAGCCCGTCACAGCTGGCAGCTGGTGCGTCCACTAGAGCCACAGAAGGAGCTCTTCTGGAGCCTCGGCTTGGGGTGGACCTTGGTAGGTCTCCGAGGACTTGATCACCAAGGTGTAGCTTCTCCAAAGCGGAAAGAGATACCGATGGAGTGAACATGTGCACAGCACAAGCCTGGGACAGGGGCTCGGAGAGAGGAGAAGTCGTATCCTCAGCACCAGACGGGGTAGAGTGGATTTTACCAAAGGCCATGGGTCGATTCGGGCTGAGAGCCCCTTCTGGGCTCTGACCCTTTTTGGAAGTGAAGGAAGGGGTCCTAAGGAGAGAACCCAATCTGTGTGCTCCCAAGAGAGGACACAGGTGTTCAGTACTTCAGAGAGAAAGATGCTCTCTCTCCTGAGCAGTCCCATTTTTCTCACTGAAGTGAGTCACAATTTAAATTTACGGTAATCATCTGGGGATTTAGTTCTGGTGCTGCTGCCTGCCTCGAAAGCGCAAGATCCTGAGTTTGATCCCTGGTACCAAGAAACAGACAAACAAACAAACAAATAAATTTATGATACCTGATGCAAGAGGACGACTCAGTCCCCTGCAGGCCAGGCAGGACACAGCTAGAGGGAACTGCCGGCTACACGCTGTCTCCATCCCCGTGTCTACCCAAGGCTGTGTGCTTCGTGCCTGGCTGCTGAGTCCATGCAGAGACACACACCCGGGGGGCTTCCCGCCACCCCTGGCCGGCCAGAGTCCCCACCTGGGAGGTCACCCGGGTCCCATTGGCCTCTGGCCACCCCATACCCTTTGCTCTGAAGTGCAGAGAGTTAATGGTGTCCAGATGTCCAGAGAGCTGAGGTCCCCACCATTTACTCTCAGAATATGCAATACACACTTAATTTAGACACATACGTGTGCACACACACATACACGTGAACTAGGGAATGACTATGCACGTCACAGTTTTCCTTCTATGTAATTTGAATCCTTTCCCCCTCATCTCAGTGTAACCATGGGATGAAACAGGTAATAACAATAACAACTTCTCAGCATGGATAAGGTCCAGGGTTCCATCCCCAGTGCTGCAAAAAATCGATAACAAATTCCCATGGTGGCCTTGCCACTCCCTGGACAGCACAAGCGACTGTCTCCAGCAGTAGTGTCAGAGGTTGGGAAGGTACAGAGGATGGGGATGGAAATCTTTTAGAAAATTCTAACACCCCATCTTACCTCCCATACGAAGGATGACCAATTTATTGTTGAATGTTTAAATTTAAAAATTTTATTACACTAAAATCCACCTTCCCCCCTCAAAACACTTCCTCAGAATACTCTTCTGTAGTTGCGCTGTTGTGGCTACCTTGATGTCATGAATCAATTCAAAATGTTTCCCTTTCATGTCAGTTTGACTTTGGGGAAGATCCAGGAGTTGCACAGTGCATTAAGGCGGGTAAAGTAGAGGAGGACACAGCATCGTGTTTTTACACACTGCCTTTCTGTTGGGTGGCGCTCGGCAGCAGCGTTTGTCGTAGTTTTTATCACACCTCTGAAAGACAGTCAGAAGAGAGGACTCCAAAGCTGTTTAGACAGTGGCCAGAAAGATGGGCTGAGAGTGCTCAAAGCAAGGGGCAGAATTTTGAGGGGACTCATGGTGATGTTTCTCTTACTGTAATTAAAAAAATCTAAACATGTATGGTTACTTTCATCAGCCCTGACAGGTTAAACTTCACCCCCTAGGAATGAATGTTCTGAGTGAATAGCTCCTCACACAAGAACATAATTGAACAGATCAGTCTCCACTTCTCCCTGTTTTAGTAAAGGTGGAAGCGCTCCTGGCGTACCTGTGCTGATTGAATCGCATACCCTGGGCACTTCTGTTGGGACACACAATGGTGTGTAGGCATGGAGTGCATCGTACACATCTTGTTTTGGCCTGGGACCAGCTTGTTTTGGGGGCACTGGCTTCCACCACACAGGAAAGGAAAGTTTTGGCTTTTCTAAGTGTTTTTACTCACCATTGGTAGGACAGCACGTGGCTAGCTTGGCTTTATCATCTGGGTTTTCCGCTCTGCTCATCTCAGCAGCTCCCTCAGTGACAGATGAATTTGAAGGATACCTAGGATGCTGGCTTGTCTCCACCTGCTAGGCAAAGAAGAATCATCACATAGAGTTTCTTCTCAGGGACTCTCGGCCTCTTGACTCTACAGCACCCTAAACCACCCATGTGATTTCTTATTTCCCAGATTCACCACATTTCTCTCTGAACACGACACAGGTTCGGGCCACCCACAGCCAAGGAGTTTGTAGACCTACTTACTAATGAGTGCGTTCACCTGGTACTCAGGGAGTACCCACAACTCTTACTGTTCACCAAGAATTTGTAAAAGAGTAAAATAGCCATTTGATTTACTTTCTGGAAATGATCATTAATTTAGTGGTGATCTACATTAAGTCTAGATGATTGCTATAATATTTAATGAGCCACAGCAAAACACTGAGTAGAAGACCGGAACTTATTTAAGGCTAAGACACCACTTGCTTCACCTAGTTAGACAAGCTTCTTCAGAAAGACAGACAAATGTGACTGCATACATAAAAACAGAGACACATGGAAGGGGTGCACAGAGGGGGATACTTAGAGGGAAAGATGAGAGGTGGGCAAGAGGAGTGAAGGAATTAGCTCACACTGTTGTGGAGAACTGATCCAAGATCTTCATGGTGGACCCACAGGCTAGAGACCCACCGAGGAGCTGGGGGTGGAATTCAAGGTGGGCTGCTGGCAGAATTTTTTCTACTCGAGAAACTTTTGACCTGAACTCTTCAACTGATAGGGTGAGCCCCACCCCATCGTGGAGGTGAATCCACTTTTCTCAGTGTTCCTCAGTGTTATGGTTCTGATTTGAAGAGTCCTCCCGGAGTCTTGTTCTGTGTTTGAAGGTGGGGTTTCCAGGTGGTTGGATTGACTGTAAGGGCTCTGGATTAGTCCGTTGGTGAGATTGTGATTGTGTAGCATAATGAGGAGGAGACGGAAATTGTAGGGTCGAAGGGAGTGGGTGATGGAGGCTGCCCTTGGCGACTGTGTCTGGTCCTGGGCCCTTTCTCCCTGACCTCTCTACTTCCTGTTCGCCATGAGGTGAGCAGCTTTCCTCTGACAGGCCCTTCCACAATGCTGTTCCTGCCCCACAATGGGCTTAATCGGGAGCCCAAAGAAATCTTAACTCCTCCGGGTTGTTTTCTCCAGTGTTTTTCACAGCAAGGACAAACTGATTAACGTAACCAATTTAAATGTTAATCTTATCCAAAAAACACCTTCAAAGAAACAATGAGAATAATGTTTCACCAAATACTTAGGCTCTGTGGTCCAGCCAGGTTGACATAAAGAATTAAACATCACAATCTTCATTAATCTTTTCTTGTTGTGGTATTTTCAGTTGTAGTACAATTAGACATTACGTTTGTGTTTTAAAAATTATAAGCGGGTGTGCGTAGGTAAATGAAATTACTCAAATGTCTTTCGAATATTTCATAAACCTTTCTTGTAAATTTTGTTTCTTGTTTTCCTAAATAAGTAAATAAACATCATCTGGGAGGATAAGAATTACTCTGGAAAAACCTACGGTGGGAGTAGAGGAAGAAAAGAGAGGTACATTTCAGAAAAGGAGTGAGGACCCGAGTTCCATGGGCTACTAACTAGGAACTTGGAAGCTACTAACTAGCGGGCGCAGTGCGAGTGGGAGAGGGGGGAGTTTGGGCCCGGCCTGGGCAACTTAGAGACATAATAAGAGTCTGTTTCTCCATGAAGATTTTAAAAAGGGCAGAAGGTATAGTTCAGTGTGAAAGCCCTGGGTCCAATCCTGGTACCACACACAAAAGAGTTACTAACAGGGGTAAAGCTAGCCTGGCCCGGAAGTGGGGAGCTTACTGGGGACCTGGCCTGCTGGGGATGCCCGGGGGCCGCATGGACCAGGGCGGGCTCTGGAGAAGCTGAGGGACAGCTGCTGTGTCCTGTGCCATTGGCGAGCGCCAGCAGGTGGGAGCTGATTCTGTGTGGGCTGGGGAGGGCTCCACCCAGTCCGGAACCCAGAGGCACCTGTGTCCCTATGACACTCACTGTGCCTGTGACCAGGCGTGGGCCCCCGGCTCCCAGCAGGGCTGGGCAGGGGCAGGACTCAGGAGGCCACTGTCCCACTTTCCAGAAGCCCACACAGTGCTTCCCTCCTCCGCTTGCCCACAAACAACCACCCGCACATCAGATATGGGGACCTCAGGGGTGTGATGACAAATACGGTGCGCTCAGATTTTTGAAAACGATTACAGTAAAAGATGCACTGCCACGAATCCCCTCAGAACGCTCTCCCTTCCTTAGAACACACTCATCCTGCCGGCCTCGCCACTTCGCTTCCTGCAGCAGCTCTGGAGCCCTCTTTCCTGAGTGTCTCTACTTGCGCTGTCCTGGCTGCCTCCATGCCCTGAATGGATTCAGCACGTTTGTTTCTCTTCTGTGGTCGTTCTGACTTTGGGAAGAGCCGGAAGTCACACAGTTCCTGATCCGGTGAACAAGGTGGATGAGGCCACGGTGTCATGATTTTACCCAGCCTGCCTTTCCCTTGGATGATGCTCAGCGGCAGCAGCCACTGCATCTAAGGTCACGCTTAGTAAGGACACTCGGGGAAGGAGAGAGCTTTTCATTCACTGTCCGAAGTGTCCTGACATGGGAACTAGAGGATGCCCCATCACACTCTGTGCTGAGCCCCAGCCCAGCAGCAGCCCACTCCTCCTTGTGGGGGCCCTGGCATGAGAAGCTGGTGTGGCCCCAAGGTTGTGTCACTTTCCCATTAATGGGACCCCTGCTGCACCCTGGGGGAAAGCATTCCTCCCGGGAGCTAAAACCTACACATCAGCAGGTCCAGGATTGCAAGGCTGAGAAGGTAGCATTTGCTCAGCAGGGAATTAGTGAGGGAGAAGGAGCCAGGGAACCAATTGCACCAACTCCTGGTGGGGAGAAACATGGCAAAGCCTGAGTGGCCAACTCAGAGAGCAGAAGGCACCAAGCCTGTGGGGCAGGAGCCCTGTGCGGTCCTGTGAGCCACAAGCTGCAGCATAACTGCCCCTCGTCAGCTCAGCCGCTCCACGGCGACAAGGTGCATGGCAGAGTGAGTGACTCCCAGGAGCCCGAGAGCCTTATCAGGCTTCACAGATGTGAACGAGACTTTCCCACTGGGAGGCCAAGCCCAGGGGAACCCGGTGGAGCATGAGGCAGCCCCTGCACCCTGCGTCTCTGGTGGAGCATTGTGGGCAACGGTGACACAGTGACCCCTTCAGATAGGTCGTTTCTTATTTTAATCAACTTCTGGGAAGTGAGTGGCTGACACACAGGGTCACCGTGCCGCTGCTCGCCAGCATTCGCCTCCCTACCCTTCACTCTCTCCCAGTTTGGACACCTTTGCTCTTTAACTGTTCACAGGAAACACCAGTCACCTGCCGGCATCTCAGTACACTTAGTGTCCCCAACACTTGTTAGGGTTTGGGTGACATGACCAGACTATAATCATCATCGTCATCATCATCTGTGAAGCCTTCAGGGATAGCCATATCTAGAAGCACAACTGAAGTTATCAAGTCCTTGTGGCTCTGGTTTTGTTCTTGGACAGAACTTCTCAACACAGCAGGCAAAATGTCCCAGGGATTCCAGAATTACTTGTGCTGAGGACCTCAGAAAACGACAGATACTCTGTCCTCTGCAATAGTCACTCGGTTTCCCCGGAGGAAGTGCTGTAAGGGAACCACTGCCACAATCAGCAGACATAGCAGCAGGTGTTCAGGTAACCATGGCAACAGCCTTCCTTACACACTCCCACAGTGCCACACCCCTCTTTCTTCTGGACAAACACCTTGTCCTGTAAAATGCACTCTGCCTTTCCTTCCAGAAACATACCTCATCCAATTTCTGGTATTGTGCCTATTTTCACAATGCATGTCCTTCAAATACACTGATGTTTCGTTTACAGTTTTTCCCTGTGTTTCTCAGTGCTGATTTCATCCCTTGTGAAACGCACATGGTCCACCTCGGTTCAGGATCTTCCTTTCCTGGGATTCCATAGCAATTTCTGGAATAGTTAGGGTAATCAGCAGGGATGATATTCAAGTCTAAAGAGAGCTGGAAAACCCTCTGGGTAGAGAATTGGGGTAAATCTTTCCCTCTTATAGATAAGCGTCCAAATGACAATTCCAGATTTCCAACCATTCTGGGGTCCTGAGTTACACAGCCCAGTGCTGACTGATATGGCTCCTGGCCCTATTTCATTTACTTATTTATTTGTGTGTGTATACTTGGAAATTCTCAAAAGGAAGTCTCTAGGCAGACTTAGAAAGTCCTGTGTGCCCCCTTCAGAGCTGCCTCCCTTGTCGTTTGGAGTGCCTATTCCAGGCCTGGAGAATACACTATTACCGTGCAGGGCAGGTGGGGTTGACAGACACTTTCAGGTCACAAGGAGAGTGACAGGGTCATAGAAGGTCTCAGGAGGGGCCATCTGTTCCTTTGAAGAGATCAGGCAGACTTCCTGGGGAGGTGGCAGCTGCCTGCTGTCCCACTCTCCCCGGATGTCCTTGTTTGTGACCATCATAGGAATTTAAGTCATTTGTAAACCTCAGGCCTGGTAGCTCCTTAGTTCATGGCTGGGGCGATAAATTCAGTATTCCTCAAAGCATTGCAGGTGTCTTTGGTGCCAGGTGAAAGAATTCCCTCTCTCCTGATGCTACCAGGCCTTGCTGCGGCCTTGAGTCTGTGGCGTTCCTACTTGTTTTCTCGGCAATGGGCTTGTGGGGTGCAGTGGGGAGACCTGTGAAACTCATCCGGCGTCCTGCACTGGGCTTCTGCTGAAGCTAACAATTATCTTAACACAATATTTACCTTGTGCGGAGTTGCACTGTTCCTGTCTTCCCTCAGCAAGCTCCTGCCGGGTCACGTTCAAAGCAGAGATAAATGTTAGCTCTGGAGAGCGTGCGCTCCACAGAGCCAGAAACATGGGAACTGCTGTCCCCGGAACCCACGGGAGCTCTTCCGTGGCCTCGAGCCCAGGTGCCTGGGGCTGTGTCTGGGGACCCGCTTCTTTGTGACTGTTGCTGGCCATGCCTGCAAAGGTCTCTCCCAAATTACGCCAGAATAGGACAGATGATGTCCTGGTCACTTTCTGCTGGAAAGGAGTGAAGTTTCTCTGAAGGTCATCCGGCGGTGACTGTATTGATTACCTACATCGATCATTTTATCAAGTATTTGCCCAACCTCCACCTAACTCCATGCCATGTCAATGTTGTCTCCTGCCAAAGGGCATGGTGTAGATAAGAGCACAAGTTCCCTGCTAACAGAGTGTCCCCAAAAGAAATGTGGCTGCGGCTTTGATGCTGGCCGGTCCTGGGGCTCTGGCCCAATTTCCTGACCCGATGCAGATGTCTCACTTTCTCCTAACTTGTCAGCGACTGAGAGCAGGGCCAATCATACAGTGCCTTCTTCATCTAAAACCCCGAGCTGCCTCGTTCGAACACACTTTGCAGAATTACAGACTTTGTGGGTGGGGTGCCTGTATGCCTGTGATCTTCTCCGGTCTACATGCTTCCAGCCTTCCTGCTGACCCCAGAATGAAGTCCCAGCCGTGGCAGCTACAGGAAAAACAGAATTTTCCAGAACAACTCACAGCCCTGGGGAGTTTGGTGGGCGAGAAGGAATTAGAGAGTAATCAAATTAGTAGGGCTCAAGCTCTCAACTGACTATAAATGTGACAGAATTATGAGAAGAGGGACTTAAAGAGTGTTGAGTAAGAGAACAGCCCTATTTAAAGGAGGGAGAGACTGAAGTGAAGTTTCAAAAACCTTCATGTGGGGTGTGCACGTGCACGTGTATGTGTGCATTTGTCAAAATTATTTGTGCACAAAATGCAATAGAGAATAATACAGGAAACCCTGCCATGCAGCATGCTTCATTGCGGACGCACACAAACACACACACACACACACACACACACACTCCACACCATGTCTTTACTGATCCTCAGACAGACCCCTGAGCAGCTTAGGAATCACCTATGTCTGAAATCATCAAATCGCAGGGTTTGGTGGGCAGCCTGGGACCCACCTGTTGGGGTTTTCAGGGTGATTCTGTGGCAGCCAGGGCGTGGCTCCTTGTTTTGGATAAGCCCTGGCCATGCCCTCCTGGTGCAATTTCCTCCCGTTCTGCCTTCTGCCCAGGTCCCTGTGGCCCCCGCAGGATGGAATCCATGCACTCCGACTCCTCTGTGGGTGAAGGGAGTTGCTCGTGCCCTGCATCCGGAGCTGGAGAAACTGATCTGTGTCTAGACTTTCAAGTTTCTGTTCTGCATTGCAGAAGAGGTGATGGTTTATATCAGGATGGCTGAAAAGCGGCGTGCGCTCATGGGCAGGAAGGTGACTGGACCGTGGGGTCTGAGCTGACTGCTGGTGGGAGGCGGGGCCTGGTGAGAGGAGGCGGGGCCTGTGGGAGGGGCGGGGCCTGTGGGAGGGGCGGGGCCTGGTGGGAGAAGTGGGGGCGGGGAAGAGGCCCTCTCCAGGCTGGGCCTGAAGGGTCCTCTCCCTCCCCGCTCCTCCCTCGAGCTCAGTTTCCTGTGCGCGGTGCGCTGAGCAGTCTCCTCCGCCAGGCCCTCTGCCTGCTGTTTCTTCTTTGCAGCCAGCTGACCAGAGGGAGGTGTGAATTGCGTCTCAGGGATGAGGCCAGTGACTACGATGTGGACCTGATGCTGCCTCCCAGCGAACCCGGAGCCTGCCCCACAGCCCGCTCCTGCTGGGATCTGCCGGCATCCTGGAGCGAGTGGTGGCCCGAATGCCGCCCACATGGACAGAACCGTCTCTGTGAGCATCCGAGGGGGCGGCCTCAGCCTGGGGAGCAGGCAGGAGCGGCCTGGGGCCGGATGACAGCCTCCCCCCAGCTGCTGCCTGCACCAGAGCTTCCAGCACCTTCCTCCCGAGCACGCGGCCTGCGGAGCGGATGGCCCGCAGCATCCAGGCAGAGGTGGGGCAGCCCGGAGAGGCGCGAGGCCAGGACAAGGCCAGGACCAGCGCGGAGAGGCGAGTGCTGGGACGTGCTGGGCCCTTTCCAGGCGCTCCCCGGTCAGAGGGAGGCGGGACGCGACCTAGGAGGGGCAGAGACGCCTCCGCACGCCTCAGTCTCCCGCCAGGACCGTGCTGTGACTGCCCTCAGCCCCTGGACCGGGCTTCCTCCGCCGGCTCCGCTCCGGTGGCCCAGTGCTCTGCGCACCGGCTCTCTCCCTCCTGGAGAGCAAGGCTTTCTGCCCTCCTCTCTCCTGTCTCCTCTTCTGTTCTCCCCTGAAGCCCCTGCCCTCGGCTCACTCCTCTCTCCTGCAGCCACCCTTCTTTGCTTTTCCAGGACTGAGGATTGATTGAACCCGGGGCCTTTGCATCAGCTACATCGGTAGACTTCTTTTTATTTTCAGTTTTGAGTTTTCAGCTTTTTGCAGCTTAGTTCCACACCTCAGGGGGAGAAGACTTTTCCCCGAGGCACTTCCTCTTTCCGCAGGTGGAGAATGAGAAGCAAAGCTCTGATGGCCGGATCTTCCCATCCTGCTTCGGAAGGGCCCACATCGCAGCTCTCTCACTCCTCCGTGAGCGCTTCACTGCACAGCACGTCCTGAGACCAGAGCTTCGCAGCCTCCTCCCGGCTGACACCAGGGCCAGACAACCCTCTGGGCTGGGCCCACCCTGGGCTCCCCCACTAGATGCCAAGAGCACCCCACCTCGCTGGTGACAGCCACACTCTAGACCTGGCCAGATGTCCCCCAGGGACACAATTGCCTCTGGTTGAGAGAGACTGAACTCCTGCACTCACTGGCGGGGCTTTCGGAAGGTGAGTGCTTTGTGGGGCTCACAGCTGACTGCTGTCAGGAGGCGGGGCCTGGCGGGAAGAGGGGGTTGTGGGCGTGGCCTGGAAGGTTCCTCCCCCTCCAACTCCTCCCTTCTCCTGCTTCCTGTCTTCCATGCCCTGAGCAGCTCTGCTCCGCCAGGCCCCTCTGCCTTGGACCCGCCCACCAGGGCCTGAAACCGCTACAGACTGTCAGCCGAAATAAACCTCTCCTCCTTTAACTTCTGGGTGTTGAGATGTGAGGGTGTTTCCATGAAGAAAGAGACTAAAATAAGAGCTTGATTCTTTGAATGCGAATTCAGAAAGAATGGCTTTCGTCTAATGCATTGGGTTTTTGGGCCATAATAGAAGTAAAGCTAAATGCTGACTATACACCATGAATTTTCTGTATTGTTTTACTGCTTAAATATGTTGCATGAGTTGAGTTGCCTTTCATATCACGCTCACAGTATGCATTATTCCTTGAAATATGGTGGTAACAGATCTAAAGCTAAAATCAGTGTTGACCGATTTGGAAAGTGTCTATCTGTGATAAGCAGTAAATCTCAGGGTCTTCTACCCTCTCCCCCAGATCAAACATTGTTTGGTAATAACATAGTCTTACCTGGGCCATAACATTGTATTATTTCACATTTATGTTGTGCTTTGTATTACTGATCACTGTACATTTTACATTTTGCCAGGAGTTTTATTAAAACCATTTATTTTGGATAATAAGGTAGATGAGATATTTATAGCAGTAACATTCTTGAAAACACTATAAACACATGTTTCAAAATCTAGGAGACCACAAGAAGAATTCTGATTTGTGGAAAACTTGTTACTTGTTTTTGAGAATTTCTTATTAATGCAACAGAATTACTGGTTTCCCCCAGAGCTGCAGAGACAGACTGTGGCCACCAGCAATCTTTATAGTTAAAATAAAATTAAGAAAGCTAGGGTTAATATTATAAATAATTGATTATCATTTAGTATGAAGTAATTACCTTTAAAGTAATTATCAGAGTGAACAAGTGACTGCTTCAGGATTATTGCTTAATTACTATTAAACAACAAAGTACATATGGCATATTGGTATTCCTTGTTTATTAGTATTTTTACAAGCACAGATGGCTTTGTACAATCAGGAAGACTAATAGGGAATAATCTTTTTTAATGTAATTGTCACATAAATATGTCAAATGATTTTCTGTTTGTTTTCCTAACATTATAATGTATTTTAATTAAGATGCTAAGGACAGTAATTTTCCCTACCTAACCAAACCTAACAGGAAAGATATATTTAAAATGTTCTTAAAGCTTTATTATAAAAACATTTATATTATACCACTCCTTTTCACATAGAACTGTGATCTAGCTTTTATGTCAGCTGAAAAATGCATAGAAATGAAGAGAAGGAGGGTCACTGTGTGGATGACCAGGGTAGAAGAGAGCCCAGGTTCTGCGGGGCTCTGTTGGGCCAGCACAGTTCCCAGGGAGGTTATGTGTGGTGCCCTTGCACAATCTTCCCAAGTGAAACTGCAGAAACATGGTACAGGGGCCCGACAGCCTCCCTCAGGATCACTTCTCTCTCAGCTCAGCTTCAGACACAACTGGAACTCCCTTCTTTTCCAATTTGCTGCTTTATTCAGTCCCCCATGGTTCTAGTTAGGGCTTTGCCAGTAATGCAGACAGGTCGGGGTACCCTGCTCACCCCAAAAGCCACCCTCTCCCTGCGCACAGACACCCCAGGTACACCTATCCTTCCCGACAGCCACTCACCACCCCTGCTGACCCATCCCAGCATCTTTTGGAAACAAGCTAAACCCTGTCCAGTGTGCATTCTCCATGCTAAGGACATGAGTGTCATCCGCTCTAGACTGAAGCCCTGGGATTTGCACAGAAAGTCTCACCAAATAGAACTCTTTAAACAGCATCATTTGTCAGAGAAATGGTGACAAACCATGTGAAATAACCAAGTCTGATTTCCTGATTGAAGAAATTGGGGAGGGGGGAAGAGGGAGAGAGAAACATGCTAATGACTGCCGAGACCTTTAGACTTCTCTGTCGGGAGGCCTCCATTCCAAGTGGACAACTTGATTCCAAAGGAAAAGTATGAATTATTAATTTCAATAATGCAAAAAGGCCTCCAAGGAGACTGGCTTTTTCATTATGAGACAAGGTCATTCATACAGGTCAGATTACCCCAGGCTATGATTATAAAAGGATAGTGTATATTGTTTTACATAAAAGTTTTGTGGTATGCACCATAATCCCCCTCATTTGATAAATATTAGCTCACTCAAAACATTTCCGGACAATGTTTCCAAGTTTCTGAGAACTCACTGTCACCCAGGGAGCATGTTCCAAGTCCTTCCCTTTCGGACTGTCCTTGTCACTGGCAGCTGCTGGCATCTGAGGTTACTGGCTGGCTGTGCGTGGCTGCAGGGCTGGAACCTCTAAGAGCACCCCTCTCCTCCTGGGGACATAAATGGATCGTGGGGGTGACTCCCATGAGAGTTCGCACACAGCTAGGTGGAAGTGTCCACTGAGGCTGGACCCCAGCCTGCTGCAGTGGACACTCACTGTCCCAGAGGATGTGGAGCTCCCGGCAGTACCAGAGCTGTACCACTGCAGTGTCACGAGACATAGCATGTGTAGCAGGCGGCCACAGGTATAGCAGCTGGTCACAGCAGGGCAAATCCCTGAGTGGCCACACCCCTCGAGGCTGTTCTGTGCTGTAGAGTCTGGCCCCAAATCAACAGGTCCCAAGAGAAGTGGAATTTCCATTCTTCTCTAACCCTAACCCTCCCTCATTTTCTACCAAAGAATAATCAAGTTTGTAGAACCACCGAGTAAAAGACTCTTTGATCTGCCGCAATTCTAGACTGTCATTTGTTTGAAAAACATTGAATTATGCTTTTCAAAGTGTAACAGGCACTGTCCACTGGGCTGTCTGTGATAAGGCAAACACCTATGCCCGTGGCTGTCCAGCACGGTAGCCGCGATCCAGGGGGTCATGGAACACCAGAGCTGGGGCTACTGTGACTGATTTTACAATTTAGTTTTGTTGCATTTGAGTGAAGCAGCCTCACGGGACTAGTGGGTGTTCTACTGACACTCTTAAGGTTTAAATTAGTTGGTCACTGACTTTTTAAAGATAGGCTATTTGTCTTCTGTAAAATCAGGGTTATCAAAGCAAACTCATCATCCAAATATTGCTAAAGCTGTCTCCCTGAAACAGACGTGAAACACAGAAATTCTGCCCTGGGCCCTCGTCTGTGAAGTTCAGACTCCTCAGCTTCACATGGCCCTGCCCAGCGACGTCACATCCTGAGGTTCAATGTTCAGCCTCACTGACTCTAGCACAACAACCTGACCTGGTATTAAATTATCCATTGGATGCGTTGATCCTGAAATAATGAAATAAACCAGGCTTTCTCTCATTTAGATTAGTTGGTCATTGATAAATGGACACTGGGCACTCTCCGGGTGTCCCAAGGGTGGGCAAACGGATCAGGTCCTAACCCTGACGCAGCTATGTGTTCTTCTCCAGCAGGCTCCACACTCCACTCTTCCAAGGCATGTGGGGTTTAAGTCTGTCTAGAGCGGGGCTGGCAATATTTCTCTGAAAAAGGCCAGGTTGGCGGCTTCCTGGGGCACCTGGTCCTCTCTGGTGTTGTTGCTCGGAAGCAGCCACAGACACAGGTTGAAGGAAGATGGATGGCGGCCCTGCATCTAGGGCTGATTTGCAAACACTCTCCTGGGTGGAATGGACCCTCAGCCTGTCCTCTCTGACCCCTGATGACTGTGGACAAGTGATGACCTCCCTGCATATTTAACAAGAGCCAATTGTATGTTGGTTGGCCCATGCACATCTGCCCAGTGACCCTGGATGGCAGTGGTGGCCTGATGTTCTGCTCATTTCCACATCAGAATGTCTGCATTTTGTATTATTTCCTCTTATTTAGATCATGGCAATAGGGTCTTTGATTCCCCAGCACAATTCCCTTGTGATGCCACTAGTGATGAACACCCCAGAGGCCAGGCGGAAAAGTCTCATCCACTAATCAGACAGTTGTGTTTCATGTGACCTTTGATTTGGGTTCCTGACGAAGCAGTGACATTTCCTCTTGCTCCACCTCTCGGCGTTCCACACTTAGTAATTAGGATGCAGTTTGCCAGGGAGAAGAGCAGATCAAGACAGAAAGCATCCAGGGATAAGTTTAATTCTAAATGGAAAATGGGAAACAAAACAGAAAAACCACCCCAGAACGCACCGGGGAACTGCTGTGAGCACCATTCCATGTTGAGAAGCTAAGGCATTTCATCTTTAATTTTTCCTTTTGTTATTTTACTCACTTTGTTGGGGGTGACCATAAATTAATGAGATCTACAAGGGTGATTGAAAATATGAATATTTAAATTTTTAAAATATATCACGGTGAAAGACACACTGCCATGAATCCCCTTCAAAATCCCTTCCTCACCTCAAGCACACTCATCCCACAGTTCTTGCCATTTTTGCAGCAGCTCTGGAGTCCTCTTTCCTGAGTGTGATCAAAAATACAGTGAATGCTGCTGCCAAGAGCCATCCAAAGGAAAGGGGGCTCATAAAAATACAATGCTGTGTCTCATCCACTTTAGTCACCCAATCTGGCACCGTGTGATTTCTGGCTTTTCCTAAAGTCAAAATGATCATGAAAGGCAGATGTTTTCAATCAATTTGGGACATGGAGGCAGCCAGGGCAGCGAAAATAAAGACCCTCAGGAAAGAGGACTCCAGAGCGGCTGCAGGAAGTGGCAAGGATGATGGGATGAGTGTGCTCAAAGTGAGGGGGAGGATTATAGAAGGGATGGATGACAATACATTTTTAAATTTAATTAATTTTTAGAAAATTTAGTCAGGCATGGTGGTGCACACACCTGTAATCCCAGCACTTGGGGGGCTGAGGCAGGAGGATCACTGTGAATTCCAGGCCAGCCTGAACTAGAGAAAGAGATGCTGTCTCAAAACAAAACAAATTTTTTTAGGAAATTAAGCATCGACTAGTTTTTGATCACACCTCATACGCTGCTGCACCCGGCCCAGAGCTCATCGGCTGTGACCTTGTCTTTGGGTGTCTGAGGGCAGTTTCACTTCCCTGGCTCTTTTCTAGGTTACAAAGAGAAGGGTCTGGGGCAGTGAATTAATGATGTCATCACCAACAAGGATCTTCGTGGGGAGAGCAAGTGGGAAGCTCCCTCGGCAAGGAGGGGAAGCTCCATTTGCCAATCTTGCTGTCCTCAGAACGGACAGATCAGGCCCATGATAGAAATGCCAGCAAAGGCCCCGGGGTGGCTCAGGCTGCCAAGCTGAGCATCAAAATGCCTCTGAAGGAAGTGCGCTTGCTCCCGTTCCCTGGGAATTGACAAGTGGCCAGCCTGTGTAAAGCCATGCTGTCACGACTGACAGATGTCAGCACGCCAGCAGGGGGGGAAGTGGCTTCATTAATGGCGATTCACTTCCTGGACAGCAGTACTGATATGAGCAGTAAAATAAACACATACAGCCCAGACTGGACAGGGCCTCGCTTCTGACCCGCGGAAAGGACAGAGAGGAACGCTGACGCCACGGACTAAGCCTCAGCACTCTTGTCCCTCTATAGGACAAATGCAAGCACTTCTGCTCCTGCCTGTTGATCTGGATGCAGACAGGAAGCAGTGTCTCTGGCCACACCTTTTCCCATCATTCCTGCTTTTGCTGTCATTACGGAATTTTATGAACTGATGCAAGATGCATTGCCGTGAAACAGGAGTTAAATATGTCCTTGTTTCTTTGAGAGACAAAGTTAAATTATGGAAGAATTTGTTCAAAGCAAATTGTTTTCAAAAATGGCATAGAACTGTAGAATCTTCATCTAAAGTGTAGATAAAGCAACAGTAGCTGTCAAGGAGAAAACTCTAGAACTAAGCTATCTGAAGTAATTTGCTCCATACTAGTTGCTAAGTTCTCAGTGGTCTGCAGGGATACTTAGAGGGAAATGTAGGTAGGGACATGGGTCATGACCTGGGTGGCCGACGGTTACACAAATGACCACACTCTCACCTTGCGCTGTGTACTTGAGGAAGTTGGACAGGAAATTAGGAAGCAAAGTCCCCTGGATGTCCTTGGATATGGACGGGCATCACCATCACATGTATGGAGCCCATGTCCTCCCCGCATGGGGCCACTGGTCTCTGCCTATTCCTGCTCTCTCTGAATTTTTAAAAGACACATTCTTTCCTTGGTAAGCTCATTTCTCCAGGCGAGGTTGACTCCGGCCAGGGTGGTCTCGCCTTCCCTTCAAGTCACTGCTGCAGATGTTTCTCTGCTCATGAGGAAGTTTTGTCCCAATAGATTCACTGCGGGCCTGACCCGGGGATCAACACAGCTTGGCCCAGCCTGACTGAAACCCTATATTGGGCAGAATTGCCTAAAGCAAAGCCTGCTCTACACTAAATGTTGAAAAACCCTTGTAACGTCCTGAATACTGTGCAGCAGAAGCGATGTGGCTGGACAGAGCTTGCCATTTACCTGCAGCTGAACACGGGGGCTGAGGAGTGTTAGAAGGACTGAACCCAGATAACTGATGCGTGATGGGGAGGCTACAGCAATGAGGGAGCAGTCTCAGTGGTGTTCTTTTTTCCCAACCTGGGAGCTGGGACCCCGATGTGAACTCTGCGATGATACGCAGAACATCAGTGTGTCAAAGCAAAGATTTTCTTTGTTGACAGTTACCATCATTTTGACATCTCTTTTCCTGTGTTAATGTCACCATCATCTTAATATTAGAATTCACCAGTATCTAAGGTTTAAACTCTCACCAGTGATCTTGGAAGACTCAGGAATGTTAGGTGATGCTCCTATGGAGTAGGTTTGAAAGAAAATAGAAAAATAAATGACAATAACCAAAAGTGACTCTTACTGCCATGACCAGAGGAGGTGTTTGATATTCGATATGTCATGGGATCCTGCTGTAACCTGCTTGTGGACATCCAGCCAAGTCAGAGTTCCGGGTCCAGGCTGATGCTTCCAGTGTCAGTTTTACCTGCTATGCTATTTGATCTCTCTGAAAACTGGCACGAGGGCCTGTAAAACAGAAACAGCCCCTAGGTTTCCCGGCACTGTCGTACTTCTAATGCCTGGAAAGATTTTGGTGTGCGAGGGTGTTATGGTTTAGATCTCGATGTTCCCTTCGAGAGGGAGACTGGATCACTGGGCTCAGAACTGACTTGTTGCTAGGAAGCTGACTTGTTGCTAGGAGGCAGGGCCTGGTGGGAAGGGGCATTGCCTGGAAGGATTCTTCTCCCTCAGGCTTCTCTTCCACCCTGGCCTTTGCACCATGCTGCCCTGCCTGAGGCCACCCAATCAAGGGCTGCAGCCTCTACAGGCTGCGAGCCACAGTGCTGGTGTCAGCTACTGAGCCCCAGCGAGGAGAAGCACATCTAAGACTGCAGCTGAGTAAACCGTCAGTAAATGTCCCCTCGTGCTCTGGGTGACCACCTGGGACACTGTATGTCTGCTACTGTGACTCCTGGCACAGCTAGGACTAA
This sequence comes from Heterocephalus glaber, assembly GCF_000247695.1. The sequence goes on from NW_004624793.1 coordinate 2,903,855, forward strand.
CTGCAGGATCTCGGCAAATTCTGAAACCCATGGAAACGTTGAATTTTACCTCAGCCCTGAGCTCCCAGAAGACAGGTGTGGGTCAGGACTTGGCTCAGCTCCTGTGTCCCTTGCTCAGCCCACACCTTTCCTCCGTGACTCAGCGGGGCCCCACCCTCCTGCAGACCCCATGAGATCTGCGTCTCTGGACCCCAAGCATAGGCTAATGAAGAACAAATAGAGCAAGAGAGAGCCCAAGAAGGATGGGCTGGGTGGGTTTGAAGAGCGAGGAGATATTTTTCAAGGGGATGAATGGCAATGTATCTTCTACTGTGATCCATTTTTTAAAAGAAAAAAAGTTCCCTGATAAATTCTCCCTATTTCAATCCCTTGAATACAATCCTCACCTTATTTGCCCTGAGCATTTTGTCCTGAACACTGGTCTGTGAGTTTTCAGGCCTGAAAACTGTGCTACTCAGACTCTTACAGAACTCGGAGTTATTATGAGCTTTGAGTTCCACTAAAATGCTTAGCAACAGCCTCGGCCCGAGACTGGTCCTAAGCACCAGTTCTGATGACCATGGTGGCATATTCACCAAGTGACTTGTGCTTCACAAAATAATGCCGAAATTTGCTTCAATTTAATCATCCTGATTATTCTCAAAGTTATTGGCTCCCACTGTACAGGCGAGTAAACAGAGAAGGACCCAGTGGTCTGCTGATGTCACCCATGGAGGGAGGCAAAGCTGGGTTGGAAGCCATGCTGTTTGCACCTTGCTGTGTCTTCAAGACAGAGGGGAGGCCCGGGGCCTCTGACCATGCTCAGCGGGGGCTCTCACCTGGGTGCCCGCCCTTCTTCCAAGTCCTTTTCCTATGCGCGTGGGTCCCCAGGGTGCTGCTCCTGTCAGCCCCGACCTGCAGCGGTACCAGCTCATCACAGCAGCCGGGCAGGGCAGACTCCTTCCTAGGCCCTGAAGCCAGCTGCCCAAATGTCCCCACCTGCTCTGCCCAGCCCCCCCCCTTGGGACAGCACAGCCACCTGCGAGTACTCGACGGGCCCCGCCCCAGTCCTGGTCCTGTCTGGCACCTAGAAGATCTGGCGACAAAGCTAATTAGCTCTCAGGATGGACTTGAAAATGTACTTTCCATAAAACCAATTTCTTTGAAGTGCTTATTATGAGCATCTCTGCACTGGCATCTCTTTCACTGTAATATCGATCTGAATCTATTGCTAATCCAAGGAGCACAAAGAACACGCCCGATCCAAGGTGCAGATGGCACACAGGGTGGTTGCCCAGCCAGCAGCCAGCAATGGGCAGGGCCGGGTGGTGGGGAATCAGAATGGGAAACGCACGGAGCCTGTTTTGTCCTCGCTGCCTGGCTCCCTCTCGGCAGCCCTGGGAGGAGGCCAGACACTGTTTTGTAGGGGCCGCTCCTCAGGTGAGGGAGGCTCTGCAGCGCACCCCGAGGCTGTCCACACACGGGTGTGGGTGCCCACAGGACGGCCGCGCAGTCTCTGCCTGCCTCTTTCCTTGTCACAGTCTCCGGGCTCCTCTTCTGCCCACCACAATGGCCCATTGATGTCAGGGAGCTGGCACTTCCCTCGCTCTCTGGCTTCAAACAGAAACATGACTATCTTCCTGTGCCCGCTGCGAGGGAAGTTTTCTTTCCATCTGACCCTCCAGTGCTTGCTATTCTGTGCAGATGTTGGAAAACTCTGGGCCAAAGAACAAGTCTGTCTTTCTGACAAAAACAAACAAACAGCCGAATGAGCAGGAGAGGCAGAGTTGGGAGAGGCAGTCTGGTTTTCTGAGGACCCAGCTTCCGGGCCAGGGTGGGGTCTCCGTAGGGTAGGATGTAGTTAGGACTCTTTCCGCTGTCACAGATTTGGGGACAGAAGCATTTTTCTCTGTGTCAATTGGCCCCAGGTACTCTGTGTAGTCTGTCAGGAGCATAAGGCAAAACCAGGCAGAATCTGAGAAAAAAAATGCTGCATGTTAGATCCTGCAAGGCTTTCCTTTTTAAAAATTAAATTTATTTTTGACCAGTACATAAAAACATAAAGCTGTATACGTTAGCGGATCTGTTAGTATAGATAACGTTTTGATACAGGCACGTAAACAGAGTGTGATGCTAAAATCAGGTTACACACACCTACAAGGCTCTTCTTTCTGTTTGGATGTTTTTCTCTGCGAGTCAGAAACTGCCCAGATTCAGAAACCAATCCAGAATAGGTTTTTACAAACCATATAAAATGTCTACTAGGAATCAATCACTCCTTCCACATGTATGGGGAAGCGCCCCACAGAGTGTCTTGGTAAGAAGTTGTTGACTGCTGTGCCTCGAGTTGTGCCAGACATGACCCCTGTCTTGGTGACTGGCTGCAGGGCACGATGGCTCTCTCCCCTTCATCACAGAGTGGGCACGCTAACCTCTCCAGCATTTACCCACCATGAGGTGCTCATCTGAGTTTCCGTGAATGCTCCTTCATGACGTGCCCGGATGTGAATCCCACGTGACCCTGGTGATGCCCGTCAGCAACTGGCATCCGCGTCATCTCAGAGCCAAACGGTGCTGGGTCTCAGCGAACATAGTGTCCTCTCCTGTGGGCAGTTTTCTTCTCTCCTGCGTTCTCTCCCTTCATCATGAGACACTGCTGAGCTCTGTTAGGATGGAAAAGCTCCAGAAGACGGGCCTGCCGGGGTGGCAGGGAGATGCCTGGTACACACATGGGACAGGTGGGCTGTGGCCCTGCTGTGCCTGACATTGCCCCTCTCACCCCAAGCCAATTCTCACTCCGTAGCTGCTATTCAGCTCATGTGTTTTGCTGACGAAAGCCCTGAAAAGCTCATCTGGAAACATCCACATGAAACACTGCTTTTTTTTAAAGGGTAAAATCAGAGGTCGAAGGTGAATTTTTTTACATTTTCTATTTTTTAAGTGCCACTAAAATATTTTAAAGTTTATTTTGAATTTTGTGATTTTTTATATATAAATCAATCTTGATTGAAAAGAGGGGCTTTTAGATGGGAGTTGCTCCAGGTGTACCATAGGGAACCTTCTTCCTTGGAAGGAGGAGAAGACAGAGAAAGGATTTCTGTAGACAGGATGGGGACTGGAAAGGAATGAACAGGAGTGATGAGCACTCAATGGTCCATTTTCCCTCATGCACGGCACAGCGAGAGAACACGTTAGTACCAGGATAAGCTGGTTATTCTTGGAACTAGGACAGGGTCTGTGGAGGAAGATTGGCCCTGTGCTCTGCTTTCCAGAGTCTGCTGGTTTTACACCTGGCAGATTTCTGGCAAACCGTGCCAGGCTGTGCAGTGAACAGGAGGTCCCAGAAAGGCTGCCTGCTGCCGAGGGTGCAGCCACCATCCCATGCAGGGAGGTCCCCCATGTAGTCAGACTGCTTTCCTCCTAACAGAACCTAGCCTGGTTGCCCTTAGGGGCTCTTGGGCCGGGAGGCCACTGGCAGGTGTTCTGCTAAATTGAGCCCTGGCTGGGGGGCCATGCAGCTGTTTATGGCAGGAAGAGCAAGACCTGGCTCCTGGGAGCTGGGGGAGGACTTCCCAGGCAGCTCAGCCACCACAGTGGTGCCCGGTCCTCTCTGTGTGTCGCCTCCGGGCTGAGCTGAGGGGAGAAGGGGCCAAAGACACCGACAAGGCCAGCACCACCTGCTGCCACGTGAGGTCGGTCAGTCAGAGGGAGGGAAGAGAGAGCGAGGGGAAGTGTCTCCATCCGCCCAGCCAGAGGAGGAACAGGGACAGGCAGAGCCCTCCGGGTGGTGCCTCGGTCCAGAGCCCTCTTGGATTGCTGCCGTCTCTGTCTGCTGTCCTCTGTGTCCGTCTCTGTCCTCTGCCCCTCCGGAATGAGGCAGATGCCTTGGGACTCCTGACCTCAGGTGCAGCCCGGGGCTCCCTGACCAGGCTGTTCCCTGTGAGTGCAGCAGCTCAGCCTGGGGCTGCCAGTGGGAGCTGCCCTAGGCAGCCCGACTGCCCTCAGGGAAGGGCTCCCCTCCCAGCCCTCTGGGTCTCAGACCTGCCTTCTCCACAGGTGCCGGTGCCAGAGCCTGGTCCTCCGAGTGAATCCCTCCAGCCCCTCAGGCTCTGGCTCTGTCTCTCTGTCTCCCACCTACTGGTACCCTTCTGGTTCTCTAGACAGCCCTGACCACCTGAGGAGTTGCCATTTCTTGCTTTTCCCTTTACAGACTCGAGGTGGACACTCATCCTGAGTAGGAAGTTAGCAAATGCAGAAACTCGAGGCCGCTTAGGTGGATGTCAGATAGGAAGAAACGTCCATGTGCTGCACAGCGTGTGGCCCTTACACTGCAGGGCGGCCCTTTGTGACTGTGGACGTGCTGTCCTTGGGTGGGTGACATCCTTCTCTGCTCCAGCTCAGCCTCTTGCTCCTGAATGTCTCTGGTCCTTGGCCTGCTGGGCCACGGCTTCTCCCCCTCCCAGGAAAGCCAGGGTCTCCCTGGACCCAGAGCACCCACGGTGTGTTAGGCCGTAGACCCACCACTTCCGGTCACCACTCTCCTCCGGTGGGACCCCTAGGACATGAGGAATGAGTGGGCAACTCAAGGGGAGCAGAGCCTGCAGCCTTGCCTTGCAGACATGGATAATCAGGTCAGGCCGCGGTCCCAGACCTATCAGTGGGGCTCTTCCCTGTCCACCCTCTCCGGGCAGCAGAGTGGACAGTGGTTATGACAGAGAGTTTCTGTCTCTGGAGTGCGCTGTGTTTGGGGCCTGCCGGTGACATTAGGAGCAGGGCCCTGATGTCACCCCAAGTCTCCAGCTGGCTCCCGGCTTTCTGGAGGCCATATATCAAGGGGGTGGTCTTGGGGCAGGGCCATCCCTCTTCAGTGACCAGCAGGTGCCTCCCTGGTCCTGCCTCTCTGCAGTGGAACCTGGCTCTTCCACATTCTACCAGTGTGAGGGACTGTCTCAGCCTCCTGTGACTCAGTTTCCTCACCTGTCAATGGGGCAATAATGACCCTCCCCCTCAGATCACTACTGAGCACCATGGCCCTCCTCTGTCCCCAGCGAGAGAGGGGAATAATTAATGGTCTCTGTGTGAATGACATAACTGCAAGTAATGATGGGGTAGGAAAAGAAAGTCATGGAGGGCCAAGCCCAGTGGTCAGAAATATAAAGGCCAAGAACCCCAGGCCCAGGGAGTTCCGGGAGGGGTGCAGAAGTCAAAAGCCCCTTGTACAGTCGGGCAAGGGACAGGAAGAAGAGGGACTGACCAGAAAAGGTGGATGAACAACAGAAAAGCGCATGATTTATTTACTGTAAAGAATCCATGACACGGGGACCCTCAGCGATGCAGATGGAAGGGCAGGCACTCTGTGTGCTTGGGAGACGCAGCCCTGGGGACGCCTGGACCTCCGGTGGGGTGGGCTGGACAAGGAGAGTGCTGGGGACGCTCAGGGAGCCCTTCCTGCTCCTGCCACTCCCCGAAATGCCGGGGCCTGCATTTCGGGGCAGGCCACGCTGAGCCCCACGAGCAGCCTTCTATTCTGGGGATTCTCCTGGCTGTGGAGATTCGCAGCTTTCAGGGAGGGAACAAGGGGCTGCATGCAGCGCAGTCTCCCGCAGCCGTCGGCCTGTGAGTGCCTGTGTTTCCTGCCTCTCAGCCACCTGTGCTGCTGGCACCTGGGCTGCGTGGGGAGGAGAGGGAGCCCGGGGAGCAGTGCCCCATCTCCTCTGAGTCCCTCGCTGCCTCCTGCAACTCTCACAGTGTACCCTGAAGCCACTTCAATAGAAAGGTACTATTTGTTTTCTCCTGGCCACTTCTCACCAAGCTGAGCCACCCTTTGCATCTTTGTGTGCAAGTGTGCATGTGTGTGTGTGCACATGTGTGTACTCCTTAGCTTGTTCTCTTCCTGTATCTCTTTAAAAATAATTTCTTGTTTCAGCCATAGTAAGTCGTTGATTTCATTTTTCCTTGGAAAACAAAATCTTTGTGTTCCCAGCTGCCTGACGGGAACGCCTAGGAGCAGGGCGAGGCAGAGGTGGCCCACTGCGGTTCCGAGTGTGCCCATGGCGCCCCCTGCAGCCCAGAACCCTCCACTGCACCTGTGCCGGCCCAGCTCGCGAATCTGTCCCTTCTCCGAGCTCCCTAAGGCGGGTAATTGCCAGACACCCCTGTGGCCCAGATAAACCCCGGAGCGTCTCTGGTGTGGGCCCAGCTGGCTGATGACGTGGGCCCTCCTTTGTTCTGCCCAGCGCCTTCCTTGTGGGCTCACAGCGTTTTGAATCTCAAATGAGCTGCTGATTAATCCGCACAGCCCTCCCTCGGGAGGGAGGCTCCGTCCATTATCTTCACTCTGCAGATAGTAACAATTTATAGGACTTGGCTGAGGTCACAGGAAAATTAGCATCCGAGCCAGAATAAAATTCTGAGTTCCTAAACCCCTGTCCTCTTATCTGGTTCCCTAGACAATGCTTGTCCATCCCCCAGGAGGGGATAAAATTAGCAAGCGTGGCCGCTCCTTGCTGCATCGCTCTGGACTCCGGCTTGGTGCGCAGGGCCTAGAGGCCATGGGCCCTTTTGGGAACGCTCAGTCTGAAAAGGCAGCGAGAAGCCTATCGGTTGCAGACATCTCCACATCATCCACGCAGACCCAGGACAGCCCGTGGGCCCGAGCAGGGCGCCTGGAGGCCGGGTGACGCTGGGGAGAGGGTGTAGGCTCGCTGGGCCCTGCCGTGGTCGAGGTCACAAGGGAGCCACCCACACCCGTGCCCTCGAGGTCGATGCTGAGCCCCTCCTCACTGTGCTGAGCCATCCAGAGATGGCTGGAGGCTTCTCTTCCCACATCACATCACGGTGGGGATGTCTTCAGAGGAGGCCGAGACGCGGGTCCCTGACTTTCGGTTCAACGACATTCATCCAACACGGTGGAAGGCCTAGCCCGTGCGGGGCCTGCGATGAGTCCCCTCCAGGTCCCTTTGCCGAGTGACTCCAGCTGACCTCTCCAGTGGGGCCCTTGGAGAATGGGAGGTAGAGGCCGATGGCTTGATTCCTGAACTACTCGGGGACACTGTGGTCACTTCAGATAACCTGTGTCTTGTTTATGATGTTCGGTTGACTCAGACTCCTAAGACCAGATTCCGCAGCCTCTCCGGCCGACAGTAAACAGGTTCTTGAGCTGACTGTGGGCGCCCAGTGGTGTGTAAGCAGGTGAGTCCGAGTGACTGGAGTGGAATCCCAGGGTGCACCCTGCAGGAAGCGGAGCGTGCAGTCACCCAGACACTTTCCTGGGACTCTAGACTCGAGCCCTCTGTAGGGGGATGGCAGTCCCAGCCCTGTGTGACCCTATTAACAATCACAGCTGGGCCCAGGCTTGGAGCCCTGTGGCCCCAAACACGGGGATAAGGGCTGACCTTTGCTACGTCTGCCTCGAGGTTGAAAATGATTGTGAGATAGAAATGAAGCAGTTCTGTACCTTCAGACTTACCGTCCACTTGCAGCTCTGAAAATGCCTCTATGGCTATTAATGTATTTGAGTTGATGGTCAAAGAAATAAACATGCTTTACATCTAAAAATTTGCAACCAATAAGAGGCACTTCATGGATCAGGCATCAGCTGCTGAGACGTAAGGCATCGTCGTGCACGTTATCAAAGCTGAGTGCCGCAGGGAACTGTCGCCCTGTAAATCCTAGGAATTGTGACTCCAACATGTGGGCCTCCCCACAAGTACCCCTGGGCCATTGAGAGCCAGTGCATGTGGACAGAGCTGCAGTCTCTTTCCTCTGGGAAATAACCCTGAATTCTGCTGTCTGTGAGACAGATCGGCTGATTCTTCCAAACAACATGGCTGCGTGCGGAGGCATGCGTGTGGCTGGTGGTGGCGGGTCACTTCTGTGGGGCTGCGTACAGGAGCTTCGTGTATGACAACTCCCGTGTAACCGTCAGCAGGAAGCAAGTGGCTTTCTTCAGTGGTTCCGATCACTGCAGGTGGCTCTCCCGGCTGGAGACTCTGCCCTGCCCAGATTGGCCACTGTGTGTCACAGCCCGAATTCCCATGGGGACTGGAGAATGCCACTCACCGGCCAACACAGCCCTTTAATGTGTCCACTGTGTCTGACACAAGGATAAGCCCCAAGGTGTAAGTTTTACAGCAGACCCTGTGTTTCTGACATTTGAGGGAAAAACAAGAAAAGAAAAACAGCACTGACGGTTTGCAGCCCAGAGACTGCCAGAGTGGCCTTCCCAGAGCAGCAACGCTCACAGAGCGGATGAAACGCATGGACTCCCGGCTGAGGTTCACCCCAAGGCCCCGCTCTGGCTCCTGGCGGGGAGGCTGTGGCTGCAGAGCCATCATTCCGGGCGTCCTGGCTGGGTCCGAGGTGCCCCTGCCCGGAGTCATCCTGCCTGGCACCCCACCGGCCATCAGTTCCGAGGTCCCCAGTGTCCCTGCAGCTGCCTGGATTCAGAGGACTGGCGTGGACACCAGAATCTCACTCTGTGAGGGCAGCACCGAAGTTTACACCCCAGCACCCATTTTCTGGGCCTCGTCCTGCAGGGTGCGGGTCTGTGCTGAAGCCGAGCTGCAGACTCTGGGCAGAGTGCAGCCTCACCCGACACCCAGGTCCCCAGGCTGCACAGAGCTGGCCTCCAGCCTGACTTGGAAACCCAAACACCACTGTCTCTTCGCTCTGCTTCAGCCCAAGCCAGCTTTTCATGGGCTCCAGAAAAGGCTCCAAAAGACAGATGAGGGATTCAAATATAAATAAATGAAAGAGCAACATAAAAGATGGATAACAGGAAATGGGGAGAGAGATCTTTTTCCACAGAAAGGGAACCAGAGATAGAGGGAAGGGGAGGGAGGAAACAGGATGCAGATGCGCTCAGAGCCCCACGAGGAGCGTGATCGTTGAAGACTGCAGACAGGTGCCAGTAAAACCAACATTTTCACCGAAGAAGATGGATGCAGTTTCACTGGGTCGGATTCACTCCCTCTTAATTCTCAATCTCCGTTCCTCAGCGGCATCAGGGTCTTGGGTGTTGTCTTGGTAGGGGAGCTTTCTCACACTGTCTCCTTTCCTCCTCTGCTCCTTTGCGGACACTTTATTTTTGGTGCTGAGCACTGAACCCAGGGCCTTTGCCCCGAGCTCCATCCCCAGCCCTTTTTATTTTTTTATCTTGAGGCAGGGCCTGGCTAAGTCACTAAGTTGCCTCCTGCCCCAGCCTCCCAGGGTGCCAGGATGACATCACACACCAGCCTTCCCAGCTCAGGAGAGGTGCTGGGGACCGACACTGTCCATGCAGGGCCCCTGTGCCACCTCGCCTGCTCCCTCTTGCCAGGGTGCTGCTCTTCCTCCCATGGTTTCTGGACAACAGGAGGAATTAACACTTGGTGCATTTTTATTCAGATTCATCTCTGTGAAAAGGATTCCATAGAGAGAGATAGAAAATATACTTTCATTTTAGTTTCCATTGGAACTAGAAATGCAGACTGTCATCAGAATAATATACTATATGTTGAACATTTTGGTCAATTGTTGGTTTATTGTCACATATAACGACTTGTTCATCATGTCTGTTTTGAGCTATTTTTTCTTGCAAGAAAGCCTTAGGCCAGTTCCTTGGGTGACAGGGATTGAGAAGCACAGTCCCGCTCCCCTTTGGGGCCAACTGATCCAGTGGCTTGGGAACAGGAGAGGGGACAGGGTGGCGGATCGCAGCAGCTTTCCAATCAGCTAATTAGATGTGAGAGACAGGGAGGGCATACATTGATATCAAAATAATTGAGGACCTGATGAGCAAGAAGGGAGCTTCATGGTCATAGAAAGCCCTGGGAAGTGAGATAGGAGTCAGGTGTTTGTAGCTATTTCCAGAAGAATCTGTATGCAGGAAGGGCCGGGGATGTAGCTCAGTGGCACCATGCCTGTGTTGCAAGCAGAAGGTCCTGAGTTCGATCCCCGGTACCAAAAAAAAAAAAAGAATCTGTATGCAGGCAATCTGTCTTCAAAGGTGACATGCCTTGGTTCATTGTCTGTGGTGACAACTGAGGAGAACCCCGAAACACCCAGGGACCATCGCTGGGGGAGAAGTGTCATTCCCCAGACTGACCTGGCAGGGCTGCTGTTGGTTTGGGGAATCACATCCTGGGAGGCAGACTGGGGCGGCTGTGGGACCCCTCCTTTCCAGGGGAGGCTGTGAATGACAGTACGTGAGAGTTAATGCCCTTCTGACCTCTGCGTCGGGACAGGGACCAGAGCATCGTCTCCGTGTCTTCAGCCCTTCTTTCCTATCCCTTCCCGCTTGGCGCTGAGCTCTTAGCACACATTTGCAGGTATCTTCAGGCTGCAGAACCAAAGTGAATGCCTGTGCACGCGGCCACGCAGGCTCGTCTGTCCTTAAATATCTCATCAGGGCTTTTAAATAAATATCAACAATCAACATTGATTTATAATAAATGGCAACAGCGATAGATAATAACAGCAATCAAATAAATGTGCAGCGGACTGTGGTGGTTAAGAGTGCAGTGCCTGGCTTGGACTCCACCCTCCCACCTGTTCCCGGTGCTGACCGTACAATTTATGGCAATGTAGTTAACCCTTGGGTGCTGTTATTTTGCTCCCCATTGTGAAGCAGATGGTTGGTCAGCTGTGGAGTGCTCTGAGGACTGCATGAGTACACACCTAACAGCCTGGTAATCATGGAAGTGGCCTGGAGAAGCTGGGTATTCTCCGAAGTGCTCACGAGACCACAACTGAAAGGCTTTCTCCCCGTTTCATCTCCCCTGGACAGTGTGCACAGGGTCCGAGTGAGCCCCTGTCCCCACAGCAGTCTTAAGAAGCAGGCGAGAGAGCTTGACCATTTCAAGCAAGACACCAAACCCGTGGTCAGGAGCTGGTGAGAGCTTCGGCCGAGGGCCAGGTGGTCTGGTTTTCTACACCTGAGCTAGGTCAGATTCCCCCATTATGTCTTAAAAATGGCAGGGCCCTAGCCCTGTGACTGTCATCCACACAGCTTCGGAGAGCACAGGAGAAAAGGGTAAAGGTGCTCCAGTCCTGCCACAATCTTGTTCCGCACTCCTCCCCACAACATTTTGAAGCAAATCTGAGACACCGTATCGCTTCTTTCATGGATATTTTGACACACACCTCTGAAATCTTAGCATTCTTTCACAATGGAACCTCAATTCTACTCTCACACTCAAAAATAAAAAATAATTCCTTAATGCTTTTGAATATCTTCATTTTAATTTTTTCTCTCAAAATGTCTGATTTACCATTTCCTGTTTGCCTATACGTTGCGGACTGATTTATCTCTTAAATTTCTTTACTATTTCAGCTTTGCATCCTTTTTTCTTGGACTTTAGTTATTGAAGAAAATTGTTTATGCTGAAGAGACCTTTGCTGTCCAGAAGGAAGCCCCACTGGGGGCTTCTCTGGCTCTTTAGCTTGCAGACAGCTTCTCACAGGACTGCTCAGCCACCAAGGTGATTGTGCTGGCTTTTCATAACTGTGGCAAAATAACTTCAAAAATAAACTGGGAGGAGGAAACACCATCTTGGCTCATGTTTTCAGAGGTTTCAGTCCATGGTGAACCAGCTCCATTGCTTTAGACTTGTGGCGAGGCAGGGCATCATGGCGGAAGGGCCTGGGGGAGGAAAGCTGCTAACCTCATGGCAGACAGGAAGCAGAGAAGAGAGCATGTGCAAGAGGACTTCCTTTGTCCACTTTTTTTCAATCTGGGCTCCCACCCTGTTGGCTTGAGGTCCCCACACTATTCAGGGAGGGTCTCTCCCTTGGTTTGCTGTTCTACATGCCAGACACGGCCACAGAACCCCAAAAATGTGCTTCACTGATGTCCCAGGCATTTCCCAATCTGATCTAGTTGACAACTGAGATTTCCCATCCCTGAGATCATGTGAACCAACCCCCAGCAAATCCTCTCTCATACCCCTAGAGGTCCACCTCTCTGGAGAACCCCAATAGTCACTATTTCTAGGGGACAAAGCTAAGAAATAGGAGCGCGCACACACACACACACACACACACACACACACAGATGAAACAGTGTGAGTTCATACTACTTGCTAATTTTGAACCAAAGTCAGGACATGTTCTTATTTATCTCATCAAGCTTACAACTCTGTCTTCATTTCTTTCTTAATGAAAACCCCAGTCCTCATTGGCAATAGCATAATGCTGCTTTATCTCACAAAGTTCCTCATTACATTCACAATATGATAACGCAGTGGCAGAACACTTGTGTCAGTACTATCAGTAACAATGTGATTACTAAAAAGAATTTAAGACTTTTCTCCAGGTCTTCAATATCTAACTAGGATAGATAGGGAGGTTGAGCTGAATAATATTCTTTGAAGTTACTCGGAATTTTCTTCTCTGTGTAGATATGCACCAACCTGATAAATAATTTCTTAATTTATTTGTTTTCATTTTCCTTCTGATATTTATGACTTAGCTTTTTAACTTTAATTTTGCTTAATATTACATTAAATATTTGCATGATTTCTTTGCCTATTACACAAGATAATGTTTATTCAGAAAGAATGATTTCTCTCTGTCTTTTCTTCCCATGATTTGTCAAAGTTGAACATATGTTTGTATAGATATCTAGGCATACATGAACATGCACACACTCTTCTTGGGTAAATACACAAACCACTGATGTATATAAAAGGGTTCGCCCTGGGGTGTTATAGCCCTACAGTGCCCCAGTGGGAGGCAGCACCAGGGTGTACTCAGCATGGCCCTATTGGAGGGCACTGTGTCTCTCTTCCTTCCCTATCAGTCCCAATGCTGCAGAAACGGGTTTGCAAACATCACCTCTCGTGTTTTTTGTGGTATACTTTTTATTACAGTAGATTCCTCTAAATGAGTTTCCTTGATCAATGATAAATGCCTAAGTCATTTAGCTAATATTTCCAAATGGCTTTTTATTGAAATGATATCATTTTATTCTTCCATCAACACAGGAGATTTTGTCTTCCCGTATTTTGCTATATTTTTATTTCGCTAAGGTGGAGGACAGATATGGCAGCACAATATTAGGTAGAATAAGGATCACAATATGTAACACTGAAGAAGTATTCTTGTTGTCATAAAGATTATAAATCCTCAATTATCTCTTGGGAAGAAAACACATATAATTTAATCAAAAGATACAGTGAATGTATACATTTTAAAAAATCAATTACAGTAAGACACATTGCCAATAACAGCCTCAAAATCCTCCTCCTCACTCCAAAACACTAACCCCTCATCCTTGCCACTTCCTGCAGCCGCTCTGGAGCCCTCTTTCCTGAGTGTCTTTAGTTGCACTGTCCTAGCTGCCTCAATATTCTGAATCAATCCAAAACCTTTCCTTTTCCTGGTCATTTGACTTTGGGGAAGACCTAGAAGCCTTGTGGTGCCAGATCCGCTGAATAAGGTAGATGAGGACACCCCACAATGTTTTTATTTGGTCAAAAAAGGTGATCAAAAACACAATATTTAAATTTGTAATATAAACTACAGTAAAAGACATATTACCATTACTCTCCCCAATACTTCAAATACTCCCCTTCACTTTGAAATGTGTCTTTCATTTTTAAAAAATTCAAACATTCACAGCATTTTTTGATCACTCCTTGATGGGGAGAAAGTGTCCCTGAAGATTTTCAATCTTCCGTCATCCGACTTTGGAGGTTCCTCATGGGAGGGCAGAGGTAGCAGTTGTGCATACATGATGGGCTGGTGATTCTGCTGTCATCCAGGCGAGAAGGCCCTGGCTTCACTCACAGGCGGTGACTGCAGGTAGGAAGGTGGCTCCGCACTGGGTGCTGTGGAAGCCGGGGCAGCCCTGACATTGAGGCTGTCCTTGGGCAGATAGAGCTGGTCTTTTCTTTAAGGACTGGTCTCTGGGGCGTGGCTGTCAGCTGATCAGTCCACTGCTCAAATTTCTCCCGGTGCAAACTGTTCCTTCCTGGTTTGCATTTCTCAACTTTCTCAAAATGACAAGCGACTTCTCGAGAGAATCATACTGCTGAGTCAAACGGGGCTCTTTTCACTGGGAAACAAATTAATTGCTTTTAAAGTGGGTTTGACGAAGAAATAAAATTTCCATGTCGGGTGACATACTGGTGTTCTCTTCACAATGTAGGCTGCACCTGGACAGTGCGGACTGATTTATTTCTGTTCATTCGTTCACTCACTGCTTTGGGGCTTGATGCAGCAAGGCCTTCTGGCTTTCCACTACGGGCCGGTGCTATGGACAGTGTGAAAAATTGGGGAGAAGACACGAAGAAGTGAACAAAGTAGACAGACCCCAGCCCCAGACTTGAGGGACGAGAAAAAAAAGTCTGTCGGTCTGACCATTGTGACAGCAGTGCTGACCCTGGCTCTTCTAGCCTGCTCGGTATTATTTATGGTTTTGTACAGTATTTATTGAACAATCCTTTATTTGCAGTTACTACCAGCCCAGCACTGTCCTAAGCCTTTGCAAACATGAATTCTAAGAGTCCGTCTAAATTAAGTCATAAATAACCAAGGGCCGATGCCTGGGATTAAGACGTCTTCCCAAGTCATCCAAGCCCTTTCTCCCCCTTTGGCGAAGTTGCTTCTTCCCGCTGAGTCAGCACTTTCCCGTTTGGGCCCAGATTCATTGAAAATTCACTGTTGCTTTTTCTGCTATTGTTGGAAATGCTTTTCCTAATATTCCCGTGGACTGGTAACTCTAGCTGAAATGTAGTATCTGGTACTGGACTAGTCCCGTGTCCGTAAACAGCCAGAAAAACTAGAAAAAACCTGTTTTAAGATGTAAGAGGGCTCTGATCCACGGCAGGAGAGATCTGAAGGGGACCCGTCCCCTGCGGCCTGCGTGGGTTCCCCTTCTGGGCCAGGCCCAGAGGTGCAGCGCAGACACAGCCGGGACCTTGAGAGCCGAAGAGACCCTCAGGGCCCTGGGACACCCCAGGCGGGATTTAGGGCCGAGCAGAGAGAGCTGCCGAGAAAGCCTACCCTGCACACTCCACCTCGAGCCTCCCTTGAGACTTGTCCGATCCCGGTCTGGACTCGGAGGTGAAGAACAGCCGCCAGCTAGCAGACAACATGGGGCGTCAGCTAGAAAGAGGCAGAGGGAGGCTCTGACTGACACCGAGACCACGGAGAAAGTGGCAGGAAACGTTCTCTGGCCGGGCCCTTATTTCCCCTGGCCTGAAGTTTCTGATTCTAGAGAGGTAAAAATTGTCTCAGTATCGTCCATCCAATCGCGATGCTGTCGCAGATGGTGACGACACAAGTTAATTGACAAACTACTGCCAAATGGTGTGCACTCTTTTGTACAACCTCCCTGGCAGGCCCGTTTCCCACAGCTACCTACCAGGTTCCGCAGGGACTTGGTTTATGGCCCCTCCTCGCCCCTATGTAACAGGCCGGTCGCCGTGGACTGGGGCACAGATGGAGGGAGAGTCCTAACCAAGAGCACTTAACCTTCTTTGATTGTTTTTCAAGTTTTAAAACTTCGATCCACCCCTATGAGAGCAAGTTATTGTGGAAATATTTTTGGTGTGAAATCATTCCAGAGTATGTAATATTTAACTGATAGCTGCATGACAGTAAGATTCGTGTTACTTTGGCTTTTTTGTCTCTGTTGATATGATTGCACATTTCCCAGTTACTACAGCGTGAAAACTGTGTGTTTTTTAAAAAAGCAAAATTAAAAAAAGAGATTGTGGCCTGGTTTTGTAAAAGTTTTAGGTAAAATTACAATTGATTGTTTTAGGAATCATTATTAAAATTTTCTGCAATCATAAAGCTATATCAAGGTGTTGAGCTTAGCCACCATGCACATTGTAATTATTCATTGTGACTGTCCAGTTCTAAGATGCATTCTGGCATTTTGTAAGCTGCTTTGACTAGCAATATATAGATTCATTTAATGTGTTAACATTGGTTAATAAATGTATTTAAAAAACTGGAAAAAAATCTTTTTGGTGATTATTACAATGACTAGTGTCCATGTATATTAGACTTTATCAAACACTGTTATATACTTTCTCTCTTGAATCTCAAGCAACCCCTATGCAAACAAAAATTCAAGAACTATAACTTCAATTTATAAAAGGAGGACAACGAGTTTAGCAATGTCAAAGTACTTATCCAAGGTCATGGGTCTGGGAGGTGACTCGGTGCAGTCTAGAATCGAGACTCTAGCTCTTCCTAGCACACTCATTCCACGTCTGCAGGCGCCTACCACGGCTGCAACACTGCAGCAACCACATATTCCACAGCCATGCCATCCGCTGCTCAGGGGAGCAAGGGAGAGCACCTAATCTCGAAAGAGAAAGCTCTCATTTCTGGGCAGCAAAGCAAGCAGAGTTTCTTTGAATGATGTCTTTAAATGGACCCAGGCGAATCCTGTCAGGTGATTCCTGCATTGCGTCCACATTCCAGAGAGTCAGATTTCGCAGTGGGCTTCTGACTTCTCCCTGCAGCAGTTCCAGCTATCTGAACTCTCTTATTCTACCTTGGAGCTTTGTGCTAGTGTGGACATCTGGCTTCATTGTAGACCAGGACTGCAGCCTGGTGCACACAGGCAGCAAGATCCAGGGTACTGCCAGCCCCGAGTGTGGGTTTCTTACATTCCCAATTCAGCGGTATCCGCTTAATTTATAGGAGGCCTAGTGCCTCGCACAGCATATATCTGCCAGTGGCGATGACAGCTTTCCTTACACAGTGCATGACCTGTCCTTATAGTTAGGACCGCCGTACATGCTGTTTTCCCCCAGTCCGGGAATCTCTGTGATGTCACCCCCTGATTTTTATTATGTCTGACCTGGAAAGTAGTTGGGAACAGTTTTGCCTTCTCAGTTTGCATTAGCACATTCCAATGTAGGTCAAACACAGTGGTTCTCAGGAGCAGGCACCCGTCTCTCCCACAGCAAACACAAGAGCAGTGGCAAAAGCAGAGATCCAAGTGCAGGGATACACACGCGTGTGCGCACACACACACACACACGCACACCCTCAGGAAGCTACATTTTCCTGGAAGTGCTTTTCTCTGCATATCTGTTTTATTCCCCATTGAAAAGTATCAAAGCAAAACTTATTTCAAGGTAACTTAGTAGCAGCATACTGCATTACAGTAGCCTTGTGTATCTGTGAACCTAATACAGCTCTTTTGTCCTCTTTCCAGCAGCACCTGTGATTGCTTGCCTAAATGCCACATAGGAACAAAAGTAAATCTGTGTTGCTTTCCAAGGAGAGGCCCATCCTATTTATAGGCATTAGCATTCTGAAAGGCTTAGCATGTAGCTATTACTGTTCAGGAGGGACAAAAGAATATTTCATAACTTGGATTAAAACTATGTGGGTCACAAGATGTGAAAGTGAGGGCTGAGTGAGTGAGGTGGCCACAGAGCAAGTTGTGTCCCTCCTGGGCCTTCCGCCTGCATGCCCTGCCCGCGCAGAGGTCCAGCTGTCAAGGGCCGGTGTCCTGGCTTTGAACCCTCAGGTGAAGGGGTGGCAGTCTCCACTGCTGGCTGTGTCCATGGCTCTGCCCTGGGTTGTGCAGACAGAGACCCGTGATCTCCCGCTGCTGCTTGGCTGCAACTAGAACGGAGGGCTGGGCTCAGAGATGGACTGAGATCCGCAGAGACCGGTCTGTGGGCTGAGGGGTTGACATGCAAGTGGCCCGGTGTGGCCACCCCACGTGCCCCAGAGACTGACTGCTCAGCAGGACGCAGAGGCTGGGGGCTCAGGTGGCTGGGAATGTGCCCTTGATGGCTTGGGGGACCCTGGCCTCTCTCTCCTGGCCTTTTCTTTCCTGGCCTTCAGGCAAGCGATCAGCTCCCTGATGAGCTCTGTGGTGCCGTCCAGGCCTCCCTCCCACGGGGGGACAACAGTGAGGGTCGCCTGCTCTTGCACCAGGGACTCCACACTGCCCGCCAGCCGAGATCAACCTTTGCTCCTTTCGGTTGTCCCTGGCGCTCAGTACAGTGCTTGCAAGGCCAGTGAAGTTGGAAGGCCACCGATTTCAGAATAATGATCACCCAGCTGCAGACCCCTGCCAAGGCTGGATGAGCTTCACTTTCCTGTTAAACACGTATCGGAAACATTTCCCACCATATCAGTCTGATGTTAAGCTGACAGAGCGGTGACCCATGTTTTCCCGCTTCATTCTCTTCTAATATGTTTATGTCAAATAAACATGTAGATTTTAAAGTTAATGTGATGAAAATATTTAAGTATTTTACTTTGTTGTGAAAATACCCCTCAAAACTCAAAGTCTCATATATTTTCAAAAGTATGTTTTGGTTCATTGATTTAAATAGAAGTAGAGGAGTCTTTCTCATATGGGGGTTTTGTAATAATCCCAGCGAGACTGCAAACAGTGCATTTATATTTCTGTTTAAAAATTATACTACTGGGCAAAGCAGAGGCGGCTCCAGTCTGAAGTGGTGATGAAGCGCAGAACCTGGCTGGTGTGATACAAAGTGGCACCCCTCCCTCCCTCTCTCTCTCTCTCTGTCTCCCCCCCCCCCCCCCCTCTCTCGCCCCTGTGTAGCCGTGGAGGACAAAACAAAACAAGATGGAGTGTGGTGAAAACACAGCATTATGTCTGCTGCAATATCTTAGTCAAATTGTGCATGAAACGTCCTGGCAATAATACTCCAAAAGAAAACTGGCAACTATATTATCTTCTTTGCAGGCCACAAAACCAAACAAAAACAAAATAGTTGACATGATCTAAAAAGATGTCAGTAATGTTGTAAAAAAAACTATCGTCGAGCTGACGCATACTCAATCCCACCACTCTGGGGGGCTAAGGCAGGAAGGAGAGCGAAAGTGTGAGCCCAGCCTGGGCAACTTAGTGAAAAGGCCTTGGGTTCAGTTTCCAGTTACACACACGCACACACACGTGCACGCACACACTCAATGTTCCATACAAAGAAGCTCTCACTTAACAATTTAATTAACTGAACTCCAGGTAAACAGAGGAAGCAGGGAGAATCTAGCTGTGGTCCCTGATACCCCTTCACCTTGGGGTACCACTTCAGGGAAGTGGTTGCCTGCCTTGATGTCTTCAAATTATGTTTTAAAAGAAAACGCTACTGGGCCAGGGATTGAGCTCAGTGGTTTCACCTCCTGCTGTGCAAGCACAAGGACCCAAGTTCGACCCCCAGTACCAAAGAAAAAAGAGAAAGCTACCAAACAGAGGGGAGCCCAGTGCACTGTAAAACACTCAGTGACTTTAGCAGCCAGCTGAGGGGCTGACTGTTTGGGTTCCAATTCAAGAAAACTACACAATATGACTTTCGTGAGAAATTAGAAATCTCAACACCAATGGGATAGTTGATGATGTTAAGGAATTCTCAGTTTTTGTTGTGGTGATTGCATTTTAAGAGCTTTCATGTAATTTAGAGATACAGATTGGAACACTTGGAAATGCAGCTATGTGATGACTAGAATTTCCTTCAAAATAGGGAGGTGGGGAGGTCAGGGTAGGAATGAAAGATGTACCGTGGCTTGTTAATTTTGAAGCTATTGTGTGAATACAAGAGGACTTATTCTACCATCCTGTCTACTACGTTTGATTTTTCTTGTGATAAAAATGTAAAACCAAAAGGATGCTATAATCAGGGGGGTAAATTTACTCCTAGGTATTTTATTTCTTTTTGTACATATCTATTTTTTCCTTTATTTTAGTCTGCTTTTGAAAAAACCATTGCCATCTCTGTACTTTGGCTATGACTTCATGATTTGGCTATGATTTTGGTAGAAAATAAAGATGTTGCTCTCAGTGCAGGCATGCGGCAGAGACAGAGGTTCCCGCCGGCCGAGGCACTGACTAAAGTGTCCTGAGCTCCTGGAATCCCAGGATGTCCTTGCACAACCCAGACCCACTTAGAGAAGCCTGCACCTGGACAGCAGCCAGACATGCCTTCCTGAGAATCTCTCTTGAACTTTTATGCTTGCTGGGAAAAAAAGATGAAGTTCCCTAAAGATGAAAGGCTGTCTCCCAGAAAGAATACTAAAATGCTTAGTGTAGCAAACTTAACGGCTTCTGTACCAAAACTCAAAATAAAACAATATCACCATCATCATCAACAACAACAAAGCTTCTGTTGGTCCGTTTCTCACCTAGAATGGTGCCCATCCAACCAGGATGAGGGATATTCTTCTCAGGGTACTCTGAGTCTCGCTTCTGTCCTAAGCTCTTGGGATTTAGCCATTGCCACAGCTGGGCCATGCTGAGGCTGGGACATCCTGGCCTTGAAGGCAAGCCCTGTGGCCCCAAGACGGAAGAGTCACCCACTCTAAGGCAACAGCATCGGGAGCGTTCCCCTCTGCATGCTACTGAAGGAATGCAGCTGTATTCTGACATTTTTTGATGAAAGCATGTAAAAATTTTATCAAACGACAGCTCATCATTTCAGTCAGACTAAATTTCTGCAAGCTGAATTTATCTCTCCTCCCTCATAAAATCTGATCGGGTCCCTGATAAATAGCACTTAATCACGGCACCATGTTTCAGGACCTTCAACTGGAACATAAATTACACATTTCCTATGAGGAGAACCACTGTGGCCACGTTTCGGTGGGGGGAATATGTCTTTGAATATTCTGAGGTCTTTTCCAGTTAGATTTCCATCCTTATCTTCAATATCATTTTTTAGGGAAAAAAATCTTGTTATCAGAGAAGAAAATCATCTGTGGCCCAACCACTCCTACTCCCTCCACTCGTTAAGGGCCCGCTAACATGTTGTGCTCATTCGACGTCTCACAATGAGCTCACAAGATGTCCTTGTGCACTACCGAGGTGGAAATTTTGCTAAGAAAATAATGCCAGTGTTAATTCAAGGAACTTGTAAGAAATAATTAGCTCCCTCAAATCAACAATTCAGGGTTGCTGATGATATTCTAGGGATTCTTGCTAATGAAACATTAGCAAAATTGATCTGGGAAACTCCCAGGATTGCTTTGAACAAATCCCCTTGGCTCTGTAGATAGGGGATTCAAGCAGAACCGGGCAACTGCCCAAATTGCTACAGGGGAGGAGGTGACTCCATGAATCCAACAGACTTGCCGGAGCCCCTAGGTGATCATTCAGATTGAAAGACACCACTGGGCTTTCACTCTTTTAAACAGACCCCAAACAAACAAACAAAAAGGTGACCTGCCCCTACAGAATGGTAAGCAGTACTTTGTGCATACAGAAATCACAGAAGGGTGCTCCACCGAGCCTGGGTCCTTCCGGGACGGGGGGGGGGGGGCGGAATCAAGACGATAAGTCCAGGAAGGGCCCATGTCACAGGCTGCCTGAGGTTAAGCACCTCAAACAAACCCTTTGCTCTGGGCAGTGTTTATTCTGTCCTCGAGGCCATGCTGCTTGATACACACCAGGCCTCTCTTCCAGAAGCCCGAGTTTGCAGTTGGCCTGGCCTTGTCTCCCGACCGAGGTGCAGCATGGTGTATTTGGTCAATCAGTCATGAGAATTAGGTGAGCAGCTCCCAAGTGACAGTCACTCCCTAGGCACGGGGTACAGGGATGAACCTGGGGCTCCCAACGACAGAGACACAGAAACCCTTAAGGAAGAATCTTCCAGAAGCTCCTGAGCCAAGCTTTGTGCCTCTTTGCCACGACAGCCCATCCTGATGTCCTCCAATGCTTTCCCTCTCCCTTCTGATAGTTTCATGCCTGCATCATTGACTTGTAATAAACTGCAGGTAAAACCTACAATTGTTAAGCTTCCACCTGTGCAAGCCAGCAAAACATCAGGTTCACAAGCACATCACCCCAGGGCTTCCTCATACCCCAGATGATTCACTCTGCCCCTTCTCCCCTCAACCACTGGTCCACCTTCTGTCCCTATAGGCTCTCTTGCATTTTATAAAAGTGCATATAAATTAAATAATGGAGTTGTGCTCTTTATCTTCCAACAGCACAGTTACTTGGAGAGCTATCCATGTGGCCATGTGCAACAATAGTTTATTCCTTTATTAGGGAAAACTGTTTTATGGCAACATGGTGCTCTGTCCACTCATCTTTCTATTTTTAAGGACCAAAGGTTTATTTTAGCTCACAGATTGTAGAGATTTCAGTTCATAGTTGTCTGGTTCCTAGGCAGGGTGGCATGGCAGAGGAGAAACAGTCCTTGGCAGAGCAGGCAGGAGGCAGCAGCAGTGAAGAGAGCCTACCTTTCCAATATGCCTGCCTATACCATCCGGGCTACAAGCCTTTTGGGAGGTGCCACCCACACTCAGGGTGGTTTTTCCCATTATGCACACCCAGAACTATGCTAAACCAATGAGTAGAAGCTGGATGTGTTGGCACATACCTATAATCCCAGCCCTAGGGAGGCTGATGCGGGGAGTTTGCTGTGAGTTTGAGGCTAGCCTGGGCTACATAGTGAGTTCAAAGCCAGCCTGAACTGCATAGCTAAACTCTTGTCTCAAGAAAAAAATCAGGGGGCTAATTTAGTACCCCTCACTTTTAATCCTAGTGTCACACACCCTAGATCTAACCAGCTCTGAAAAGCCCCACCCATGACTGTATGAGGCTTTAGGGGGACATCTGGATACACCTAAGGAGGTGGGAGGTAGGATGGCATATGTAGGTAGCATGATAGATAATAGGTAGGATTGTCACCAGGCTGGGTCTGAGCATCCCTGAAACCAAAGCAAGGAACTTGACCCATTTCTTTAAAATAAGTTTGCAGGTTTACTGACTCCCATTACAGAAGAAGGATTTTCAGGATGCATCAGTAAAAGACAGAAGAAGTACCTGTTAGATACAGGATGCAGTCACTCAGGAGTGGGATCTGGTGCTCAGAGAAGTGAGGCACCTGTCTATTCACCTTTCCATGGACTTTGGGACAATGAAAAATAAAACCACAAGTCTGAATGCACATCTGCTCTCACTTCTCCTGGGCAAATACAAAGGAACTGTATGATATATGTGTGATTGCACTTTTCACAGATTTCCAAATTGTTTTCTGAGTGGTTATATCAAGGGCAGAGTTCAGGTCCCTCCACATCTCCAATAATATGACACTGGGACTCTTCATAATTATACCCATTAAGTTGGTGGATAGTGACCTCATATTGCAGATCTAGTTTACCCTTTCCTAATGGCTAATGACGTTGAGTATCTTTTCATGTGTTTATTTGCCATCTCTATATTTTCTGTCACGAAGTATCTGTTCAATTTTTTTTTGGAATTTGTTATTGGGTTGTTTGGTTTCTTATTACTCAGCTTGAGAATTTCTTACATATTTTGTATGCATGTCCTTCACCATTTGTAATTTTCATATATTTATAGTATCTATGCCTATGTGCATAAACTTTTATTATTATGCATTCGAATTACATGATCTTCCTTATCTATGATATTCATTTCTCTGAAAGTTACCTTTTCTCACCTCAGTAATGAGAAAAGTGGCTAAGCAGAGGATACCAAGGAGGAAGTATGTGAATTTCTTCCATGAGGTTAAGTAAGGGCTTTTGACAGATTTTGAAATAAATTACAATTTCTACTGAAAAAAAAAGCTACCTTTTCTGATACCAGCAGACACTCCAGTTTTATCGGATTAAAGTATAATGTTTTCTCCATTCGTTTACTTTCAAACATTTTTGTGTCTATTTTCAAACATTTTGTGTCAAACATTTTGTGTTTATTTCATGCAGCATAGAGCTGTGTCTTGGTTTTTGGCCTAACCTGGTAGTACCTATCTACTGATTGTGGTATGTGGAACGTTTACACTTAGTGTGATTATTGCCATGGGTAAGTTTAAACCATTTTACTGCTTGTTTCTAATTGGTCCTCTTCTCTTTTTTTTTCCTAGTTTACCTTTCTTATGCTTTCTTTCAGACTAAATACTGTTCATAACTCCACTTTATTTCTTATGTTGCATATAAATAATAATGTTGTATATGAGTCATGAGATGATATGCACAATATTATGTCCATATATTCACTTGTTTTCTTGTGGTTTCTTCAGAATACATGAAAGGTATTTTAGCCCATCACAGCCAAACATCCACCTTGCTGGGCTCTTTATACGTCCTCCAAGAATCTGCCCAGTGTGACTTCCATCTCCCCCTGGATTTCTCTGTTATTGTCAGCACACATTCTATTTCTATAGATGTTAGAAACCCTACCATGAATTTTAATATATTTGTTTACGTATCAATGTGCAAAGGCGTTTTTTTAGTTAATAAAAACATCTTGTTTTCCCAAGTACTTTTCATTGCTGACAGCCTTCATTTCCCCATGCCCATCCATCCAGAAAACTCCTGTTATTTCCTGTCTGCCAGAGAACCTCTTTAGCATTCTGCAGGTGACAGAGTTGTCCAGCTCTGCATGTTGGAATGAGTGCATATTTCAGCTTCATTTCTGGAAGGCCGTTTGCTGGTTACAGAATTCTACATTGACAGTGTGCTTCCCCTAGGATGTTAAAGATGTTGTCTGGCTATTTTGCTAGTTACACTCTTTCTTATGAGAAATCTGTTCTCATTTTTACCTTTCTTCCCCTCTATGTAAGATTTTTTTTCCTCTGGTTGCTGCTCCCTGCCCCCCATCACTGGCTTTTTGAGTTTGATTGTGATGTGCTTTGCCATAGCTTCTCTCCTGTTTCTGTGCTTTGAGAGTTTTGAGCTTCTGGTATGGAAAGAAAGGATTCTTATTTTCATCAAATTTGGAGAATTTTCAGTGTCCCTCACTCTTTCCCCTTTAGAGAGTCCAGTCATGTGTTTTAAGCTGCTTGAAGTTTCCTAGCTAATGGGCTCTCTCTCTCCACATACATATATATATATTGAAAATTCTCTCCCTATGTTTTATACTGGATGGTTTCTATTTCTCTTGCTTAAGATGAACTACCCTCTAGCCTTTCTTCTAATGCCTTGCCATTAATCCCGTCCATTACATCCTTTGCTGTATACGTTGAAGCTTTTGTTTCCAGAGTTAAGAGTCATCCTGTTTTTCTTCTCCCTATATCTGCCTGACTTCCTGAATGCATAGAACATAGGTCTAGTAGCTACACTGTGGTTCCTGTCTGCTAATTCTTACATCTGCACCGTATCTGGACCCCTTCCACTTGAAAGGTTTTTATCTTCTTTGCAGGACATATTTTCCTTTTTGGACACTTTTGACTGCTAGACACTGGAGATTTTATTTTGCTTAGTGTCACAAGTTGTACATTCATGGAAATGCCCTTCGCCTGAATTCTGATATAGTTGACTTATTTGGGAGATCAACCACGTGTTTTAAGAATCAGATTGGTCCTCAGTGTAGGTGAAATTCTCCACTCTATGCAGACCAGACCCTTCTGGCTCCTCCACTCTGGGCTCGGGAGATGTCAGGTCCGGGTCAGGCTCCTGCTGTCCACTGCAGCACCAGGCACTGCTACCCCGAGCCCTCCAGGCAATGGCTCCCAGCTTGGGTGTTTTTCTCACCAGCTGGTCCTCACCCTGAATCAGCTGCATGCTCAGGCCTGTCTGCAGCTCTCTTGGCAGGTTCCCTGCTCTCTCCTGGGATCTGCGGTGACCCAGCTCCTTCTGACCACCTGACAGGGCCCAAGGCGCCCACCTCAGCCCCTCTCCTGCTCTAGGGCTTGGAGAGCTGGCAGGCCAACAGCTGGGCAGCTTCAGAGCTTGCGTCCTCTGCTTCCCATCTTCAAGGACACCCACGTCTCACCGCCTGGTGTCTGGGTGTGAAGTCCATTGTTTCATATAAAGTGTCCGTGTTTTACTTAGACAGAGGCCAATGTAGACAGAGGCCAATGTCCCCTCCAGCGTGGACAGAAGCAGAAATCTGTCATGTGTCAAACTTTGTGTGAACTATTGCATGTTCATTTTCTTAAAAGTTCCCCTCCATCCTCATTATACAACGCAGCCCCACACAACTGCTCTACGACCAGACTAGTATGTGACCGAGTGTGTTAAGCCCTGTCACAGATGCATGTTTGAGGATACAAAAGTACCTCATTTGTTCCAGGAGTTCGTGAAAAGTGCTCGAGTTGGAAAGCTTCCTACATATAGTGACTCTCAAACTCTGAATGGTACATGGGATTGAAGGTGAGTGAGGAAGAGTTAAGAGGCACAGCAGAAGGCTACAGAGAGGCTACTACTATGCTCTGGAGGATTAGCTTCTGTGAAGGAAATGCGGTTTGTTTTCAGAGAGATAAGAAAGAAGGGAGGGAGCGCAGAGGAACGGGGAGGAAGCAAAGAAAAGGAAAAGGAAAAGGAAAAGAAGACAAGGGAATAGAAGAGAAAATAACCTGAGAAAACAGAGCGGGGCAGGGCCGGGCCTCGCTGTCGGCAGCGAGAGAGAAGGCGCGGAGGAGTGGTTCGCTCAGGGTGAGGCCACGTCCAGTTCTTGAAGTAGGAAGGAGCACCTGGAATCAGTGATACTGTGCAGCAGAGGGTGGCCACTTACCTCTTATTTCGTGCAGTTAGAAGGGGAAAAAAGGGAAAGAAATGAAAGAGGACCACGAAGAGAAAGATGGAGGCGGATGGGGAGGGTAGGAGGTGGCAGCTGCTGCCTACCCGAGGCCAGGCCGCGGAGCCGACCTCTTCCTAGAGAATCCCGGCTTCTGGGCCCCGCGGGCTGTGCGAGGACAGGAGCTGCCTCTGGAGCCTGGCCCGTCCGGACGGGCCAGGTGCAGGGCCCAAGGGGCGGCGTGTGCTGCGTCCAAGTCTTCGACGATGTCCCCTGGCCCAGGGCGGGGCCTCTGCACAGGAGGGGTCCGCGGCTCCTTGTTCCTGGGTCACAGCTCCTCTGTGACAGGCGGACTTGCTTCCATCCTGAGGGCGGAAGCTGCTGGCTTTGCTGGTGTTGTGTTGCCAGGTGGTGGCTGTGTGCTTGCTCCTTTTATGGCAGCAGGAGCACCGGGCACAGCGGACCCCCACCACGCATACTAACTGGACCCCGCTCTGACTGCTGTCCTCTCGGCGCCTGGTCCCCTGCATCTGTGGCGCAGTGGAAGCTCAGTCTCGTGGCGCTGGGCCTGGCTATAAGCTCCCCGGGAGCCTGGCTCCAATAATGGGTCTCATTATTCCTTAGCATTTCACAGAGCCTGCAAGGCACACACTGAAAATAAAATAGACGGGTGCCGGCTGGTTTTTGCAAAGCTGAAATTCAAAAGACCGAGCAGGCAGATCACCCCGATGGACAAAGGGCTACAGAAGACAGGGAGGATGTGGCGGGTGGGCCGCCCAGCCATGCGGCTCTTATTTTTTTTTCCTCCAAGTTTATTCTCCTGGCTCTGGCCCCCAGGACACCATGGAAGGGATCTTTTTCTCTTCTTGATTCTTTTCTTCTTCTTTTGACTTTGCCCCATTTGCTTGCTGGGATTTAATCAAGGTTTGCTGTAAACACCACTTCCAAGCTTCCCTTAATCACGCTTGCCATTAGGGGCTCAGATACCAAACTCCTACTTAAAATTACAGCTGCACTCCCATGGAAACATTTCCAGCCCATACCATTTTCCATTTTTTCCCATTGGTTTTCCCACTGGACTGGAAAGTGCTAATAAGGTGATTTAGAACTCAGAGGTTCTTTTGTGGTTTTCCTAAGTCCTTAAGAAAAAAAACAAACCCAACCAACAGCAGCAGTGGGTCCTCTCGCCTCTAATCAGGGCTTATATGTGCCTGGAAAATTCAGACTTCCACACGTGGCTGGCGAGAGACCCGAGCCGCTTCACAGAGCAAACATCTCGTCATGGCTGTGACAGGCAGAGACGGAAGATTCCCTGTGCCCATGTGGCGCTGGCGGGCGGCCAGGTTATTAATAGCTATGGTGACAGGATGGTGGATTACATCTTTCCCTCATCGACGGAACGGAATGTGAAGCCGCCAGAGCTGTGACACGGAAAGTATGTGGCTGGCCAGTTGGCCTCTGCTTTCTCCTTTTGAGGGCTTTCTGTTGCTGCGCTGTTCGCCCGTGGGTGTGAGTACACATCTCCGTGGTGCTGGAGAAGAAATGAGGTGACCTTAGGGTGGGAAAGAAGGTGGAAGCCTTGTGATTCGGCCCCCAGGGTAGATAGGGGACAGGGAACATCGAGGCCCCCCTGGTGTGGGCTGGACCCACTCCAAAGAGTAAATCTCCCTCTCTCCAGGGAATCCTAGGAAAAAACACCTGTCCCTTCCTATGCACGCCTCAGATTCCCCTCTGGGCCAGAAGAGATTACTGTTGCTGCTTCTGCTGAGGTTCGCTTCAAAAGCAGAACATACAGCCCTGTGGCCCTCTCAGACAAGCCAGCTGTGCAGAGGAGACCAGGAGATGATGGAAGCTAGCGGGGTTATTTCTTTCAAACCTGAGGTTGTACAATGTAGTTCACTCCTTCATTAACTGTGCCCGCATTTCTTAATTGTGTTTAGAGGGAGAGCTTTCATTCTGTCACATCTTGAGCTGAAATGTTAAGAAATTTTGGAGACGTCTGACCAGATCCCTTTCGTTGCTTTGTCATAAGCTGACTTGAGCTCCTACCAAGTTCCCGGCAGTGTCTGGTGGAGGAGAAGACCCATTCTGCTCTGTACTTGCCTGCTCATCTCCAGTCTTCCCGTTCACTAACAGCCAGGTTTGGTCTGGTTCTCTTCCTGGGCAGTTAGATCATCCTGAACCATGTCCCGGGGTTTGGGTGTCGCAGCTGCTGTGACCCCGGGTCCAGCGCAGCCTCCCCGAGTGCCCACTCATGTCCAGGTGGGCAGACAGGTGGCATCCAGGGCCTGGCTCTCCCTCTGGAATTTATTCTTAGGGACTCACACATTTTGAGGATTCTTCCCTCCTTTGGCATAAGCAGGGAGAATGATTATAGATAGACTAGCACATCACAATTTAATTTGGAAACAGTTTTACTATACAAACAGTGATCAAAATATACGGTGAATGGACTGGGGATTTAGCTCAGTGGTTCTACCACCTGCCTCGAAAGTGCAAGCTCCCGAGTTTGATCCCCTGTAGCAAAAAAAAATATGGTGAAAGTTTAAATTAAAAAGATTTATTATAATAAAGACACATTGCCCTGAATCCCCCTCAAAATCCTCCCACTCCCTTTGAGCACACTCATCCCATCGTCCTTGTCTCTTTCTGAAGCAGCTCTGGAGTCCTCTTTCCGGAGTGTGTTTATGAGATGTGATCAAAAACCCAGTGACTGCTGCTGCCCAGCACTGTCCAGCAGAAAGGCAGCTCATAAAAAACAACGCTGTGTCCTCGTCCACCTTGGTCACTGGGTCTGGCACATGCTACTCCTGGCTCCTCCCAAGGTCAGGGTGGTCATGTTTTGAAATGAATCAAGGCATCAAAGCAGGCACAGCAGTGCACCAGCAACCCTTGGGAAAGAGGATGCCAGAGCTGCTGCAGGAAGTGACAAGAATGGGGGGGATGAGTGTGTTCAAAGCAAGGGGCAGTGTTTTGAGGTAGAGTCATGAGAATTCATCTTTTACTGTAATACATTTTAAAACTTTAAATATTTACCATAGTTTTCGATCACACCTCAACTATTTTGTTAAATTTGGATTTTACTGGAAATCTGTGTGTTTGAAATATTCAGGGAGGCAATACTTTCAGGCCTTCTCAGTTGCTTTGATTTCACAGTTCTCCGAGGTTTTATGAAAACCTGTGTGCTAATTCCATAAATGTTCCCATCAGTTTGTCTCAGATCTCCAAGCGTGTCTGGGGCCTTCCAGCCTGGGTCTCTGGGGCCCTCCTCCCCTGCCCAGGCTTTGCCAGCGAATCTCCTTTAAACCCTACTTGCATCTTGAGAAAGACACTTCCCTCACTTCAATAAACCCCATGGCCCTGGATTCCTGTGTTCGTCCGTGCCTGTCCAGGCAAGGTCCTGCCCCAGGGAATCATCAGAGGTTCTTTGCCAACTTGGAGTCATCTTTGTTTTCAACATTTGAAAAAAAATCAGTAAAGCAGCTGTGTGCGGGCGTCAGCTGAGCCTGGAAGTCACGTTCTGCTTGTCAGCTTTGGAGACTCTGAGATGCTCTTGCCTCTGACTGTGGCCCCAGTGACTCCCGCTCCCCGAGGTTTGCATACATCCGCTCTGCCTTTGGGGACAACCTGCCCTTTAGGCTCCGGTTGGGACCAGAGCAATCCTTTGGCTGTTCTAGCTCATTTTGTTCAGAGGGGCCAATTGTTCAAGTGTTCACCGTCTCTGAGGCATGAGGACCTTGTACCTGGCAGACCTTTACCTGAGGGAGGAGCCGGAGAGGTGGGGAAGCTGTGGCGGTGTGCGGTCCTCACAGCCCCGATGCGGGTGGACACGATGCCATAAACATGCACCCAGATCAGTGATATCAACAAGGGTACAAGCGGAGGAGGAGGGAGGGTGTTAAAACAGAAACAAGCTGTGTTATGCACCTGTACCAGCTCCATGAGATGACTGTGAGATGCACACACTGCAAATATGTACAAATAAAACCCAACAAAAACCAAAGAACTGGATTCACTTCTGCTGCTCACTGCGAAGGAAGCACAGCAGGCTCTCGCATTTGGGCATCACAGTGGCCTTTGACTCCCCAGGACTACACGCATGCAGGGATGAATCGTATTCTTTTACTGTCCCTACCTGGGGCTGTCAGAGATTACTGAAGAAGAGGAAAGGTTCATTGTTCTCCCATGTTCAGAGAACCACACATCGTTAAGTAACAAAGTAATAGCAACGCTGGGTAAAACAAAGATAAGTAGGCTTGTCACAGTTTACAAAGCGCTTGCACACAAACACCTGCACTATACTCATCTTTCAAAAAATTACTGTGATTAGTACATGTGTGAAGTACAGGGTGCTTTCATTCCTTGGGTGAGCTGGGGTATGCACAGAACACGTCTGAAATCACCTTATACCCCTTCTCTTCTCTTCCCTTCTCCTCCCTGCATGTCCTGGCCCCCATTCCATTTGTAAAAGATCCATCTCCCTACTTCCTATTATCTATCTCTCACTTTGCTTCTTATTTATATTTTTGTGTTTCTCTTACAAGAGAAATCATGTGATATCTAAGCTTGTGTGTCTGACTTATTTCACTCAGCACTGTGGTCTCAAGATGCATCCTTTTTCCTACAGATGCCTCACATTTATCCTCCTTTATGGCAAAGTACTACCTCATTGTGTGCAATATCACATTTTCTTATCCATGCATCTGCTAATGGGCATAGATACAGGCTTCGATGTAGCCAAGATGTAGCTATTATGAGCTGTGCTGCTAGCAACATGGGTGTGCATGGGTCACTAGTGGGGTGAGCTGAACACTTGGGGGAAAACACCTAGTTTGTGGCAGGTGTAACTGATGCCTGCGCCTACTGCTGGGCCTGCCGAGGATCACGGGGTAGAATTTCCACAATGCACATCTCAATACATGGGGCAGGCAGCTGGCCTGGCTCCAAGTTCTGCTTCAACTCATGGCAACTCTTTTCTTCTTTCTGAAAAATATATTTTAAGTTGCATCATTTTTTCACAAGGTAAAAATCTATCCTCAGAAACATCCTGATCTTCTTAATATATGCTTTTCATCTACTATGCTCCTTAATTCCTTCTTGATGTTTTATTTCCTGCCTCTTTATTATTTAGTTGAGTGACATTTTCAGTCTTTAGATTTTTCCCGTATTGTCTGCCTGGGAGCTGTTCTTGTTTTCTCTCTTGTACAGGAGGTGTCCCTGCTGGTTACTGGAAGTCCTGCTTTCCCACCCAACAGCTGTCGAAGGCCTCTGCGTGTGCCGTCTGCCCAGAGGTGACCCTGATGCCCAGATGCCCAGATCCGTGTGCCAGGGGTGCTCTGTCCCCAGGCCTCAGCCTGTGCTCGGCCTGCCCCTCCTTGGTTCCATGTCTGCATCTCCCTCTCCTGAGGTGAGGACTCAGTTCCCCACAGCCTCAGAACGAACCTCACCCATTTCCTGGGTCCTGCACTGGGCACAGAGCCTCAGCGTCGGCCTAAGAGGGGCATGCTCTCAGCAGAGCCACCCAGCTGCAGGTTTCCTCGGGCCACACCCCAAGCTGCAGGTCCAGGCAGGAGACTTGTGCAAAAGTGACCTGGATTAGTTTCTTCACTACACATGATGTGATCAGTAGTATCATTTGACATTGGTTCTTTTGTATCTGTTTTTAATTTTGAGCTTCACTTTTTATCATAAAGCAAGAAAGATATATGGATAGCAAATTCAGTCCTCATTCCAAACAGTGTGTATTTCTGGACTGGTAGCTAAAACTTGTTTTTCTATTAGTTGACCTGTGCTCCTTTGCCCTCCACCAAGAGGATTCCTACCCTTGAGGAGGCCCCTAAACCTTCCTATTTGCAGGTCTTATACTAAAGTCCTATGCTGTCCTCTGACTGCTGCAATTATCCGCAGCAAGCGTGGCTTGCAAGGTCCTACCGAGTCACACTCTGGCCCTTCCTTATCCACTGATGATAAGACAGGTGACTACTTACACAGGAGCCCCCGGAGGTTGGTCTGAGGGTTATGGATCTGAACTAGACTTCGAAGAAGGCAAGGCAATGGGAAGATTCCTTCTCTGGACCTAATGGCACCACAGTCTTAGACCCCAGTGCTGAGACCACCGCTCTGTGTGCTTGCCATGTGGTGTAGAAGTTGTCCCTGCACCTGTCCTTGGGTCCCTCGCCTGCACATCTGGCTGTGGGGGATCAGTACTGTGTGGCTGTCTCAGTTCCAGAAAATAAGCTTCGTTTTTCTGGCCAGTATGCTTTCCTTCCCCCGGCACAGGGCCAAGTGCAGCTGGACCCAAGGCCAGCTCTTTCCCAAGAATGTCGCAGCAGTCTCAAGTCCGAGAGAGCCATGGGTCTCACAAAGCATCAGTCTTCACCTTCCATCTCTGTAGAATAAGCTTCCATCAGAAGTACAAGATGTGGTCAGAAAACATGGCAAATGTTTACACTTTTAAAAATGGAAAATAAAACAATCACACACCTGATCCACCTTATGCACAGTATCTGGCAGCATGTTTCTCCTGGCTCTTCCCTAAGTCAAAATGACACAGAAGGAAAATGTTTTGAATCCATTCAGGACTTTGAGGCAACTACATGAACGAGGTCTCCACAACTGTTTCAGAAAGTGGCAAGAATGATGGGATGAGAGTGTCAGAAGTGGAGGATTCGTGACAGTATGTCTTTAATATTTGTAATTTCTACAGTGGCCATGTATTTCATCTCATACATGTATTTCATATGTGCATGTAATGTGTGTGCCTTGCAGCTGTATGACATTAGCTATTGTTAAGCCCCAGACTTCCCCTGTCTCCTGGCTGTGCTGTGACTGAGAATGAAAAGTCCTCTTGCGTGGTTCACTTTCTAACTTCAGCTCTGCGGCAGGGGCAGAGCTGAAAACATCCACTCTGTAGCAGCTGTTCCCTCCACCCTCCACAGTTCGGGGAGCCTACCACGCCTCTTCCAATGCTTTGTGTCCTCCGACACAGGGCGCCATGAACATCTCTTTCTCCACTGTCCGGAGGTTGCGAGCAGAAACTTCCCATGTGCGAACCCAACCGGGCCAGACAGTGTGGGTCAGGTCCACTTTCACGTGTCTCCCATCTGTGCCCACCTTGCTACACCAAGAGCTGCACTGCAGAGGGTCCACATAAAGATGGCCGGCTCTCTCGGGGTGCCAGGCTGTCACATGATAGTAAGCAACTTTGGGGACCATTGGTGGGCTGAAGAGCAATCCCAGGACTGAGCCAAGGAAAGATTCTTGCAGTGCAAAACTAAACAGCTAAAGGGATGCAGAATTTCCCCACATCAGAAGATGCAGCCAGAAGGAGGAAGCTGACTCCACACCCACCTCCCTGCCAGTGGTGGAAAGCTGGCGTGCTCTGAATGACTGAGCCTTTGGGCATCACTACTTTCTCGTGTCCCAGCCTTCTCGGTGACCCCTGCGCTTTTATTTTTTACATACTCCACGGTCCTCAACACCCTGCCGAATTTGTTTTTGCAGCCACCGGAGGGAGGGTTGGAATGTGCAGGGGAGGTTTGCCCTGGAGGGTGGGTCAGCCGGCAGTTCCTGACTTGGGGCTGGAGGTCCCAGGGGTCTCAGTGCCCTGGGGCTGCTGTAAACAAACACACAGGCAGGCAGCGAAGTCTCCACACAAGAGGGTCCCAGGACTCCTGGCCATGTGGGCGAGAAGCCAAGGTCAGATCCAGCGGTCTGGGGGTCTGGGGTCTGCTTCGTGCTCTGCTTCAGCCACTGTTCCTTGCTGCCCTGGCCTTGCCCCAGGAGAAGAACATGAGATCTACCTGGAGCCTCTTATTTTTTAAACGTTATTTTATTTTATTTTTATTAGTACACGTTTACAGTACACAATGTTTACGTTCCCTATGTGGAGTCAGTACACCAAGTACAGAGCACACCTTCGCTGTTTTTGTCACCCACCACTCCCTCCTTGATCCCTTCCCAACTGCAAAAGATCCATCTCCCTACTTCTTGTCATCTTTCATTGTGCTCCTTATTTACACTTTGGGCTTCTCATGTAGGAGAAATCATGCAAGATTTAAACTTGTGTGCCAGACTTATTTCATTCACAAGGGACTGAGCCTATTCCCAAGGGCGTAATCACCTTAGAGCTTAATCACTTCCTGAAGACGTCCCTTCCTCCTCTGGTATTGGTTCTCACGTGCGGGTTGGGGAAGGGAGACCTTGACATTGAGCCCACAGCACTGTCCTGTGTTGCTCTCTGGGGAGCCTTTGGTCCTCCTTGCCCTGTGCATTTTTCATGGTCAGAGGTGGGAAGGGGGTATGTGGGTCACTGCCTGCCTTCTCCTGCCTGGCGGTGGCCCAGCTATGTGGCCCCAGGAGCTCCTGGCACCTTTGCCCCCTGGGGTGGGCTGTGGGCTCTGCCCTGGCCCGCTCTCCCGAGTACGCCTCAGGCCATGTTTTGGCTTGCAGCTCTGTGGCCACCGAGTCCTGTGTTTAGGGGACGATGCTTCACATTCCCTGCCCATCAAAAGGCCTATAGACTGATTCAAGCACTAGATACTCACTGCGTCACTGTAGAGACTTGGGGTGGAGCAGGAGGTCGCAGGGCCTGCACTGTGACACTAGAAACGCCTTAATTGGTTCTCCTTGGCTCATTTATTCGTTAAGCATCCATTAACAACAGGCAAGACTTCCTGCCTGCGGAGAAGCACCACAGAGTCTAAGGGACACAAGCTTTCCTAAACCCCGCGT
Source organism: Heterocephalus glaber (assembly GCF_000247695.1). The sequence continues at coordinate 2,938,977 of NW_004624793.1, forward strand.
TTATTAGAGTACCAGGGGACGGGTGCTGTAGAGGAAGCATGCGTAGAAAGGATTTTTGAGTTCTTAGGAGGGAAGGGCCACTCAGAAGAACACGGTATGCCTGAGTTTCTCATTTCTTGGACTTCCCGCATTCTATAAGGTAACTAAGCTGCACTTTCTGCTGGTCTCTCCTGTCCATTTGTGGGAATCTTACATCTCATTATATGGACCACGAGCAGACAGTCCGGGACTCCTTCCGCTAACCAGGTGTGTCCGGGCCTGAAAACACCAGCACACGGCCTCCGTAGCGCCCCACCACGAGGCGTTTGCAGCAGCTGCCTGCGGCGCCCTCCCCGGCCAGAGGGGCGCTGCGGAGCACACGCCGAACTGCGGTCCACACGGCAAGCGGAAAGGAGCTCAAAGGACACCTGGCTGGGCTTCATTGTGAGCCTGGTACAGAAACAGAAGTTCTGTTTCTCATCTGGAGAGTGCGGGTGACAGCTGATTTCCGTCTCCTTCTCGGGCTCAGTGCATGGCCCCACACTCGGCAAACACGGCCCGGTCTGCAGTGTTGAACAGCACACTCCTAGGCCGGGGCTCGTTACTCTTGTAATAACCGTAAAGAGGCCAGGACCGAAAGCGCAGCCATTCACGGAAGCCAAGTAAAAACCCAAACAAAACAGAGCTGGAGAAACCCACCCACAGCAGACAGTATATTCAAGAAGTAAACATCGTCTGGAAACATTGCCACACTGAATTACTTGCTGGTGGAATGCTTCTCAGGGTAAAACGTCCCCTCGTGTTTTCTTGTTTAGAGATTATACTGAAAACAAAGGCCACAGGCCAGCTGGGCTCACTGGGGTGAGTTTGGTTTTGCTTCATTTCACCTGGTGTTACTGACCGGCAAAGGGAAGTTTATTCTTGACGAAGAAATGGAAATTTAAGCCCGTTCCATCTCAGATATAATAACACCAATAAACACATTTTAGATAGGAATCTCAACCCGGAATAGTTACAAGTGAAGTTACAAGTGATGACTTGAGACTGGCAGAAATACTGAAAGTTGTGCTGAAAACTCAAAACTAATGACACACGAGTTAAACCTGTGCAAATTGTACCCTTGAAGGGCATCACAATCCCTTAAAATTAGAGTGAACACACAGTGAAAGAGAAACCAGAAACGATGACCATTAGGAACTCACGGAATTCTTTCCATTGCAAGTTTAATCTGTTTTCCCAAATATATTCTCAAGAAAAGAGGGGGAGAACAAAGCCGAGCTAAAGGACTCCTAACATACATCAAAGAGCACATAGTACCCCGTTAGCATTTGTGTCACTCAGTGCTCACTAGAGAAACAGATTTGATGCAAGATGTACAGATATATAAGGGTTCACAGGATTGGCTCACAGTGGCCACCCGCAGTCAGGTGAGGTAGAGGGCAGAGGCCTGTCTGTGTGCTGGAGACTGCAGGATCCAGTCACAGGCCTGGAGCTCACTGCCGTGTCCCGTGCGAGTCCGTTTCAGGAGACCGGAGGGTCTGCACTAGAGGCCTGGAGATGACGTCCAAGGTGAAGGCAAAGACTGAAGCTTGTCCACAGAGACAGAAGGGAGCCGCCTCTCTTCCTTTCCCGGCAGGGTAGGCGACAGGCCTGCTGTCCTTAGCAACCCGCTCGGCCACTCCCAGAGCCGCGCGGATCCAACTTGGGCGTTTCTTATTTGCAGTGTTTGATTTTTGTGTTTTAACAGTTTAAATTTTTTTTAATTTAAATATTACAAAGCATTCTATGCCTCTTTGGGCTAGATGAGACTCGGAAAGATGCTGGTTTTATTGCTATTCCTGTTGGCTTTGTCCTTTGCTGGGCTGCTCCAACCCATGGCACCCAGGTAGAACTTGCTGTTCAGATAAGAGGTTCGGGAAGCCCCTAAAGGGTGTCGCGCTCTGTAAGCAGGAGAAGCTCCACAGCGAGAGGAGTCGCCTCTTCCAAGGGAACATGTGAGGCCTGGAGTCTCCACAGCTGTTTTCCACAGCACGTTACCCCCATCTGGAAGGGGAGTCCCGGGGCTCAGCTATGGCAGCAGTGGATATCTCTTATGGGAGGCCTCCGTAGTCTTTCCCTGGTGCAGGGTGGCTCCCCCCATAGTGCTCTAGGCCGGAAGCAGGAAGATACTGTTGCAGGCTGATTTCCAAGAGGCAGATAAAACTGGGTGCTTGATCTGTCCTGGGAGCACCATCCACGAGGGTGGAGGATTAGTATTTTGACTTTCTTTTTAAAAATGCATTTATTTTTGTTTTGAGACAAGGTCTTGCTAAGTCAATCAGTTGCCCAGGCTGGGCTTGAACTTGAGATCCTCCTGCCTCTGCCTCCTAGCGTGCTGGGATTACAGGTGCACACCACCATGCTCAGCTTGGTGCTTTTTCTTTATGCGAAGACATGGAAATCTTGGAGACAGAGCACCCAAGGCCCAGATTGTGCTGAGTGACCACAGATCAGTTGTTGTGCTTTCTTAGCCTTCGTTTTCTAAACTGTGCAAGGAGATGAAAGCCTTGTGTTTTGGGGAAGAAATGAGTTTAAGATCTCAACAAAAGGTCCCAGCATCAAGTGGCCATGGACCAGTCCCTTGTGTGTGTTGAGTCTGAAGCCCAGCGGTGCTCAGTGTCCCCGTGGCTAGACCCACAGGCAACCACGGTTTGTCATTTACAGACACGCATGTTCGGTTACCTGCCCTGTGGTTTTGATAATGAAATTAAGGCTGAGAAGGTTTGACTGACTTTGCTGGCTGGTAAAACCCCTTACACTTCAGAGAAATGTTGAGTCAGGGAACCACAGCGTATTAATTTTATGAAGGCTGCAGAGGAGTAACTGAAATGGCTAAGGTCAAAAACTACCTGGGGCTCCCCCCACAGCATGGTGAGGACCCAGGCGCGGCTCGGAGCCCCTGCTCCATCCCGAGCTCTGCTTAGCCTCATGGGCACCTGCAGGACCCAGTCCGACCTCCTCCCCCTCTGGCCTCCTGGCTCTTCTGCTACCTGGTTCCACACTACAGAGGCACAGGGAATTATAAAGGCCCTTGTCCTGAGCGCGACAAGATAGAGCAGAGGTTAGCAACAGAAAGAGGGCTTCTCAGGCTCCTTGATGAAAACTGAAGCTCAGCGGAAAAGTAAAGAGAATATCTACAATAAAGGCACACCAGACCACCCCACTTGGTAAGTTGGAGGGATCCTCACCTCCCATCGGAAACTGCACTATCTTCAGGGGAAGAGCAACTGGAACCTGCAGGGAGCTCAATTTGGGACTTGCAGCCGGAAATCTGCCTGAATCTCACAGGTCTGAAACTGGCTTGCTGAGACTCATTACTTGTATATGCACACAGCTGCCTATGTTGTCTATTGTGACAGCAGAGACATACCCTGAAGGAGGCCCTTCATTTTTATTTTTTGTTATTTGCAAAAAAAATTTTTTTCTCTTATTTTTAATTCTCAAGTTTTACTTTTTTCTACTCTTTTCAAATTTTTACTTTTCTCTTCTTTTTTCTTTCTTTTATCTTCTCTCTCTCTCTCTCTCTCTCTCTCTCTCTCTCTC